>KZ807447.1:80253-92991 GCA_000696205.2 Oncopeltus fasciatus
ATTGGAGTACAATGGAATTCTATCTTCTATATATTTTTTTCATGACGCTTATAACATCAAAGGTATTTAGATTTTAAATTTTGGTCTACCTCTATATCTTTCCCTTGACCAATTTCAGCTATTAATGAACTTATCCAACAGTTTTAAAAAAATAAGCTTAAATACTGAGTTTAGCTTCATCATTTTAAACATTGTGGATGGTAAAGCACATGCAAAAAAATATTTATAGAATTTTGATCAGATCATATTTTTAACTTCTCCAATATTAGATCAGTGAAATATTTGTTGAAATTTCTCAAAAGTCCCATCATGATACCAACATGAATAGCTTCTAGAGGAAAAAAAATTTCTAAAAACAAAATTAAAAATTGAAGTGGGTATTTGTTTACCCATGGAACTTGAAAAAAATACCTAAATCATAATATATATATATATGAAATATGTATGAAAAACCAAAAATAATGATAATGAAAAACAAAAAAAAAACTATGATGCTGTCTCAAACTCTTGTTCATCATGGCTTTCCTCATGGTGGCTTTTTATAAATTACATAAATTTCAAGGGAATTTGTCTATATGTAGTTTTTAGCTGTTCTGATGATTCAAAGAAGATAAAAAAAGGTGTCATGACAGAAGAGCCTTTTCTTCTCGGTATAATAATCTATACTAATAAATTAAATAGAACTGCTTGCACAAAGTATGATTCATTGAATTTTTTAAACTAAAGCTAACCTCATGCAGTTATTTCAATATTATATCTATCCACCATGCAATTTAAAATTTACTGATTGCATCTATCATTTGTTGAAAATGTCTTAAAAGTATTAGATAATATATAGAATTTATGCCAATTAAATGCCTATAACATATACTGCAAATAAATGATAAAATATAGAGAGAAAAAAAGTATATTTATAAACAGTTCAAAAATGATAAATTGTTTGGATTTGTTTTATAATCATAATCATAATCATTTAACCTCCTGTACTAATGTACAGTGTAGATTTGTTTTAATATAAAGCTTATTTATTTATGATTTTTGTTACATGCTTCAAAGTTTAAATGACATGAAGTTGTGTGTGTGTGAGTGTGCATTTGTATACTTTTGTATGTATGAAGGTTGATCTGTGAATGATGTCCAGAACTTGAGGAATTTACCATAATACTTAAACACAACAAAAGAAAGAACAAAGATTATATTTCAATTTTTAATAGAAATATTGAAAGAATAATAATTTATGTTTTTGAAGAGTACCTCAGTTTTCATAGCTCTGAAAGCTATAACCCTGAATGTATTTGAGACGTTTAAGAATCTGTGCACCTGCATGTATTTAATATAATAAATAGTGTTTAAAATAATTAATTATNAAAAATCGATGGAGGGAGGGGAGAATTTAGAAGTTGTCCAAAATTTATTCTCTTCATATCCTCGATGTGGAATCACGGAGGTCTGGGGTTGAAGGTACATTCTCACGGTGGACTGGGAGTGAAAGTAGTTCAATTCTCACAGAACACATTTAGTATTTTCTTTCTGTTTGTAATGGCCACATAATTTTTAAGGTGCTCCGAAGGAACACCCACCCCTGATTGGATAACATTCTTCATTGAATAAGAAAAAAATAAGGGGGCCAGAATTTTGTGCTGACCACACGCATTCTTTCGTGTGCCGCGGGTCATTTACATGTATTTTCCCCCTAACCTTGTATGGACTGGGATTTTTCATTAATTTCTTTATTAATACATTTGTTATCATTAGTGTTAAGAATAAATGTAGTAAACAAAATATGTGTAAAACCTAATTTCATAAAATCTAGTTATCATTAATTTTATTTTTATCTGTAATATTCTTTGCAATGCTATGTTTTGAAATGCTTGTCAGTCATTTGATTGAGCTCCTTTTGTAATTAAACAAATATACTGTGAGTTTCAAAGGTATGAGGTATTCACTTGGGTACCATGGTTCAAAGCTTAGTGTATGAAAAGTTTTCAAAAACTTGGCACTGCCCAAAAATATGAAGGAACAAATAAATATTATAATGAAAAACATATTATGAAAAAAAAAAAAAAAAATGCTTGGCCATTGTATGAATGCTAACGTGACTGGTTTAATGATAAAATCTGTTGATTGATTCCTGATTTTCTATAAAATGTTTTTTATCAACAATATAATGGGATATAAAAAATGCTTTTGGTTAGAGTTCAGAACTATTAAAGGGGTTTTGGTGTTTGAGAGGGCTTTTATTCATTTGAAATGAATAATGGCATAATTTCCTATGCTAGCAATTTTAGGCATGGGGACTCACATATTTAAACCCTCAGTGCCAATATGAATGTCTTGGATCTCTTGGGCTGTAATAGCACAAAATAATTACCAGTAAAAAAATTAGCAGGTGCTACTTTTTCTTTTAATAGCTTACAATGACAGCCTTAAACATTTTCCGTCCAATGGAATGTACTCAGTTCAGATGAAATACTTTACCAATTGGTGGAAAGCCCAATTATTAGTAAAGAAATATATTTTTCTTATTTACATTTTATCTGATTGTAGTTTCATAAAATAATTTTAATCCATCTATAGTGCTAATACCCTTTTATTTGTATATTTGTTCCAATAATTCTCTTTCTAATTTCTTTTTAGCTCACTGGATTCCGGAAACTTATACTTTTCCTACATATTGTTGCTGTCACAGCCATTACTGGTTCATTGATTATAATAATTGTGTTAGCTCCTATTGGAGTACAATGGAATTCTCTGCAAGACAAATTTATGCCATCATAAAATAAAAACAGGAATTATATACAAAACAGGCTTTTGTTAAAAGTATTTATGAGTATAAATTTTTGTGATTTACAAAATGATTGACACAGTTGTACCTATAAGTTTTCCCGTGGTTAATTTTTCTAAAGGTAATAAATACATTTTTGACATTAACTTTTAACTGTAATAGGTAGGAGTTTCAATAAATACCGTTATTTAATAATGCTTGTTTGTGGTTTCGTTTTATAAAATAAAACAACTGTTGGTAAGACTTTCACCTACTAAATACCCATCCTCAGGAAACCTAGAAGAAAGAAGGTAACTCCACTGAATGAACTTTTGAGCTCAAAGTGTGTTCTCAACTTTATTTCAGGTAATTAATTTCTTTGTTATAACACAGTAAAATGAATTAATTTTAAAATGAATTAATTTTAATTAATTAATTAATTATCAAATTAATTAATTTAACTTCTAAGTTAGAACTTAGAAGTTCACGAGGATGGCTATTAAGTACTCGAATGTGTTTGTTTGAAATGCACCATAAATTGTTTGATAATATGTTTGAATTGGTCATTTAAAGAGATGGGTCTATTACTTGGATAAAAATATCAAATATCGAAAGACCTTACTAATAAACATGTACTTTTTTTTATTTATATATGTCTTTAACCAAAGTATTAATTTAAGAATAAGGAAAATCTGGCCATATATAAATCTGGCCTTAAATATGAAATACAAATCAGATCATATTTTTAACTTCTCCAATATTAGATCAGTGAAATATTTGTTGAAATTTCTCAAAAGTCCCATCATGATACCAACATGAATAGCTTCTAGAGGAAAAAAAATTTCTAAAAACAAAATTAAAAATTGAAGTGGGTATTTGTTTACCCATGGAACTTGAAAAAAATACCTAAATCATAATATATATATATATGAAATATGTATGAAAAACCAAAAATAATGATAATGAAAAACAAAAAAAAAACTATGATGCTGTCTCAAACTCTTGTTCATCATGGCTTTCCTCATGGTGGCTTTTTATAAATTACATAAATTTCAAGGGAATTTGTCTATATGTAGTTTTTAGCTGTTCTGATGATTCAAAGAAGATAAAAAAAGGTGTCATGACAGAAGAGCCTTTTCTTCTCGGTATAATAATCTATACTAATAAATTAAATAGAACTGCTTGCACAAAGTATGATTCATTGAATTTTTTAAACTAAAGCTAACCTCATGCAGTTATTTCAATATTATATCTATCCACCATGCAATTTAAAATTTACTGATTGCATCTATCATTTGTTGAAAATGTCTTAAAAGTATTAGATAATATATAGAATTTATGCCAATTAAATGCCTATAACATATACTGCAAATAAATGATAAAATATAGAGAGAAAAAAAGTATATTTATAAACAGTTCAAAAATGATAAATTGTTTGGATTTGTTTTATAATCATAATCATAATCATTTAACCTCCTGTACTAATGTACAGTGTAGATTTGTTTTAATATAAAGCTTATTTATTTATGATTTTTGTTACATGCTTCAAAGTTTAAATGACATGAAGTTGTGTGTGTGTGAGTGTGCATTTGTATACTTTTGTATGTATGAAGGTTGATCTGTGAATGATGTCCAGAACTTGAGGAATTTACCATAATACTTAAACACAACAAAAGAAAGAACAAAGATTATATTTCAATTTTTAATAGAAATATTGAAAGAATAATAATTTATGTTTTTGAAGAGTACCTCAGTTTTCATAGCTCTGAAAGCTATAACCCTGAATGTATTTGAGACGTTTAAGAATCTGTGCACCTGCATGTATTTAATATAATAAATAGTGTTTAAAATAATTAATTATNTATGAAAAGTGCCAATAGATTCCTAATCTGATTAAATGATCTAAATTTATATATATCAAAAACGAAATAAATATTTTTCTTCTAAATAGTTTTTCTTTTATTTCCATAGCAATATCGTCATAATTATATTATAATAATTTAACAATTACACAATGATAAAAAAAAGTGAAACATTTATTAATTGACTCAATTTTTTAATAAAAGTTATAGAGTAGGAGCTCTGTTGTCTGGATAAAGTGACCTCTTCTTGTTACTAAAATGTGATACAGTTCCCCTTCTAAGATGAACAGTGATATTGTGACCTGCTGTTCTTTTACTTAAATTTTATTATTTTCTCTGGTCTAACCATAAAAATTATCTAGACATCAGTTGTTAAATTTCGCTTCCCAAAAATAATGGTTTAGGTGATTCAATAAATTACAAGATTTGTAAATTTTCACATAGCAGTGAAGCAGAAATCTCGAACCAGCGAGATCTATTCCCTTTGGTGGATTTTATAGTGAGAAGAGCTCTGAACGATGTTTTTTTTTGGAGGAACGCCGAAAATTTAGATTTTCAAACTCTTGTTCTTACTTGATAGGCCATTTATTTGTAGCAGTTCACAACGTTTTTTCTAGTATTTGCATTTTCAGTAGTCTCCAATACACACACACACACACACACACACACACACACACACACACACACACACACACACACACACACACACACACACACACACACACACACACACACACACACACACACACACACACACACACACACACACACACACACACACACACACACACACACACACACACACACACACACACACACACACACACACACACACACACACACACACACACACACACACACACACACACACACACACACACACACACACACACACACACACACACACACACACACACACACACACACACACACACACACACACACACACACACACACACACACACACACACACACACACACACACACACACACACACACACACACACACACACACACACACACACACACACACACACACACACACACACACACACACACACACACACACACACACACACACACACACACACACACACACACACACACACACACACACACACACACACACACACACACACACACACACACACACACACACACACACACACACACACACACACACACACNATATATATATATAATATTTGGGGCTCCGATGGTCTAATTGAGGCTTTGGGTTCGAATTCCGATCCTCGTAGTATTTTTCTGAACTATTTATTTTGAAGTTCCCTACCAGAATGCGCTTTAAGTGTGACGTAGTTATTAGCGGGAAGTTAGTGTACTCTTTCGTACACTTTTTGTTCTGTGTATGAAAAGGGTCGGCATCCTCCACCCCCATTCCTGGACCTGACTGAGTGTAAGAGCTAAACTTCAGTAGGGCTAAATAAATAAAGCATTAATCTCTTATAAATATTTTCATTTAATGATTTATAATACATCAGAAAAAATTTTTTTACATTAATATATTGCACTTATTCGTTCCAATTATTGACAAACGTAGTATTTGTTTATTAGAAATTCGTTAAGATCTGATTTGGTGGAAAAATTAACTTATTTACTCAAAATTCATAAATACTTCTTCTGGACTTGTCCATGTCGAAAAGTTGCTTTTTGCCGAGCCTTCGTACATCATGTGATGGCTTCTTCTGGGCTGAAAGTAGAATGAGGATTCTATGTGTAAATTATATACACAATATCATTTGAAATGAAAAAAAAAAAATTATTCATTCTCTCTCTCGCCCCTAGTCTCTCTTTGACGACTAACCAGTGGAATTTAGAAAATTGAAATTATCCTTACCTCGTAATAAACTTCACGCTCTCTGAAGGTAAGCATATTTATATGTGTGGGTTTATATATGTATCTTAGAAGAAGGAGTTAAATTTAAGAAAGAAAAATAAGAAATGGAGAAACGAGTACCCAAATAAAAAGGGAGAAATACTTTAAGATATTTTTTTTTTCATGATGTTTGAACAGATTTAGCTTGATTGGATCAAATTTATTTTATTCGTATATATTTTGATATATACTTTTTTTTTTTTTTTGCTGTGAAGTATTCTGCACATTGCAAACGTTATTAGGTCGTCAATACAGTACAATCGGGACAATTTCTCCTGATGTTTCTAAGGTGACTTTTTTTTTTTTTTTTTTTTTTTTGGTAAATAAGATGGAAGATTGCGAAGGTTTCTGGCTATTTTTAAGGGGCGTATATTAAACAGAGAGTGGGAGGAGTTAGGAGCGGGGGGACACCCAGCTATTTTAGTTCCCACTAGTTTCTTTGCTGCTGATTAGTTCCATCCTTCCTCCACTCGGTAGAAAATTTTGTGTTTATGGAATTTCTCGCCTAAGCCAGTAAGTACTTACTATAGGTCTTTATAGTACTAGTAAAGATATACATAGTACATATCTTTTTTTCAGGTACTTTTTACATACTTTTATAAGAGTTTTTTTTTTTGACAATTAATTTATTTAAGTAAAAATCGTCGCTCATCAAGTTTTGAATGTTCGAATATTCGCTCATGTGCCAGGCTGTTACAACTGTGCGCCTTATTTTTAAATGTAATGGTAAATTTGGATTTTCTTTGCCAATTCTAACTAAATCGGACTTATTTACTCTGGCTTGGGCTAATCGCTAATTATTTTATGTAATACTTTATCAATAACAAGAATTGCAAAGTACATAGCACAGCATATGTCAAGGATAGCGCAGCATTTGATTGAATTTCTTTATATATTAACTAAACTAAAATGTATAATTTTTTTCTTTATCACTTAATAGAATTTAATCAATAACTTTAATATTAATTAATTTTATCATTCTAATCTAAAGTCAATTGTTTGCCGATGTATTGTAAATGAAACTAAATGGCACCTATGCATCAGCAACAAGAAATGCTATTTGCTTTGAAACTATTTATCTGTTTCTTAACTTTATTGTCAAAGAGTTAAATAACAATTGTCTTATTGATAATTTTAATATTATTAAAACTGTTTTCAACATTATCTTATTGATTGTTTGGTTCATAAAACCAATTCAGTATTCTATAATTATATTATTATACCTTCGTCACATTTCAAGTAGCAGTAGGCACATTCGAAGTTATTATCGATAACACTTGACATTAGCAAATCATCACCCACCGCTTTATACACATGATCCCTAAACTCATCTATTCATTATGCGTGTGTGTGTGTGTACACTATGAAATATACATGTTTATGCATATATAAATATATCATTTTTTTCCACATATGGTAAAATAGTTTATTTTTTCATGCCTAATATTTCACTGTTATTAAACACAAGGATGATGTGCGTGTTTATATATGTATATGTGTGTAGCTAGAGTACTTCCACATTCACTTATATAAGTTAATTTGATATGTTTACAATATATGTTTATTTGATTTTAACAAGTATGTGTATAATTTTTAACTACTTGTTTTTTTACCATTTCATCTTCCGGGTTGGACCGAGTCAAATTGTTCTTATTTGCCGAGCTTTCGCACATCATGTGATGGCTTCTTCAGGGCTGAAAAGAGAATGAGAGTTGTAAAGAGAGATTTTTAAAAATCCAGATGGTATATATTTACCATGTTTTATACACCAGGTGGTGTATAATCCCGGCGCGGTCTTGTCCTTGGGCGAAGTCTGCCTTCCCNGCCCGATAAGTAGGAGATCCAGGTTCGAGTCCTGGCTGGGACAGTTAGATTTTTTATTCTACTCCCTTGCACCCTTAAAAATTGTTAAAATTTACGTGGGACTAAATACCACAAAAAATTATATATTTTTAAAATTAAAATTTAAAATTAAATAACGAGAGTCATTTAAACAGCTTGACAATGTCAGGTCCCCTGAGCATAAGACGATATATTCGTCTGCCTCGAAGGTTAGACTCTCGACACTGGTGCGGGGAATTTAATAACTTATCAGACTTGTCTCGGTAGCGTAAATGGAAAACGCGCCGGCCCGGATAGCAGGAGATCCAGGTTCGTGTCTTGGCTGGGACAGTTATATTTTTTATTCAGTTCCCTTGCACTAAAAATTGTTAAAACAATTTTTGGTTACTTTTTGTAAAAACTAGTAGAACACTATATTTCTCTTTAAATACCATTTCTCATTAATTATTAAAATAAATATTATTATTAGAAATTAATTTATACGGTTAGGTACTAAAAGAAAAAATGATAAAAGTGGTCTGAATCCATTTAAGAAGCCAAGTAAATGAGTAAGAGTAGCATTTTAACTAATCTTTTAATAGGTCGTTTTGAATTCTTCTTCAGCTTCTTCCATGAATTTTCGCGACAGGCTTAGTGATTTAATATTTCTCGAAAATTGATAAATATATTAGTTGTAAACATGTGCATGTTACATTTCATGTTTTATACCCACCGAATCATTAGATTAAAGCTTTTGTGAATTTAAGTATTCATTAGTTTTCTAGTAAAACTTTTTTTTTTTTTTTTTAACTTTTATTTATTTATTACATTCTGTTAAATTAAAACATTTCAAGTAAAACTACGTAGATTTCTATAGTGCTAGGTTAATTATTAATAGCCCGGTTTTATGAGCGTTCTGTGTTTGCTATATATGCTTGTCTGTATCGAATATTTAAAGGTATTATTTAATGTCCATAAATAAAATATTTAGTTGTAACATATTAATCTGAATATTTTTTGCAGATTTTTTTTTTTTACATCACAATATTTTTCATAACACTAATAACAACGAAAAATTGACGATTGTTTAATTCGCTCTTTTACTAAACTCTCTCATTCGATTGCAACAAATAACGGGATCATGGCCAATGATTTATAAAATTAGTCCAAATACAGAATTTGTCTTTTCTATTTAAAAAAGAGGGATGATAGCACAACCCTCGAACAAGAATTCTCAAGTACCTCCCTAAAACACGTTTTTCATTAAAGTAATTTCGAATTAAAATGTTATAATTTGCATTTTACGCCTACTTAAAAAAAAATTAAAAGAAAAATGTACCATTATTGAATTTGATTTTACATTAACCCCTCCCCCTCCCTCAAATTTATGTAATACTTACAATGTAATTCTTACAATACAAATGAATTTATGTTCATTATTGAATATTATGTTTTATACATATTTATATTGATTAAACTTAACCTAATTATTACAATTTCATTCAACTGATAATCTCTACCCCCATAATACAAGTTAATGAAATAATATTCTTTGTGAAACAGAAATGATAGCAATGAATCTACCTTCTACATGAGCCTAATCATCGTGTCTGCATTGTTTTTGTTAAATAGGGCACCGGCTTAGCCAAAGCTACTAGCCAAAGCACTACTGGTTCGAGTCTCACTCTGGAAAATCTGTTACCCACAAATAAAAGTTTTCCTAGTGTCATGTGGGCTTAGAATACGGTAGCTACCTGTCAACGGCAATTTTTTTATGGATTCAAAATCCTTATTAATAAGAGTAACAAGGAATTTTTATTAATTAAATTTAAAATGTTAATGTTAATTGTAACATTTCTGTACTTCCAGCAGTGGTAATATAGGGAGCACAATTCAAAATGTTCTAAATAAATTGAAGTCAAAATGCTGGTGTTTCTCATTTTCAATAAACATTTTGAGCTTGCCAAGAAATTTTAAGCCCGATTAATTGTTAAAAAACATAGAAACATAAGGAATATTCGGAGGCTATAAATATAAAAAGTCGAGGATCTTTAAGACTTAACTGCACTAAAATGAATTGCGTCACAAAGAATGTCTTCATCGCAACATGAACCTGGCTTTAGGTAACCGGAGAGTTGTATGTTGTTAGTATAAACGATTTGAATTTATCTCCCTTAATTATTTTATCAATACAATTCTAAGTTCAAACAATTCAATGGCTAGGAGAGTTGAATGAGATCGGTCTGGTGATTTATATTTATTTAGTTATGAACTTATAAAATATGTCGTAAAATATGAAAACAGTCAGAAAATCATGGTCAGCAGAGGCTTTAGGATGCAGGCTGGGCTGCAAGGAAATGCATCGATGGCTCTGGGTGTGGTAAGGGGGGGGGTACGGATATCTCCTCACACATGGAAGGTGAAATATATATATATATGAGTGCAATTTCTGTTTATATAATATATCCCCTTTATATATATATATATATATATATATAAACAGGGGATATATTATATAAACAGAAATTACACTTATCATTTATTAAAGAACAATTTCAAGTATATTTAGTTAGTGTAGCTAATTAACTAGGAATACAGCTGAATAAACAAAAAGCTTGAAGAGCTATTGCACGTGTAACATTTTGAAGTCTTCTTTTCTTTATCTGATGCTCAATTGACAGAAATCGTGAGTGGCCCATTCAAAACATTAACAGTAATTCAAACATTAAATTCAAAGCATTTTAGATTTTTTGCTTAAAAGAAGAGATAACGGGTTTTCATTTGAATTGTCTGTTTCGGTGAAGATATAACAAAACAAGTTACAAAATTTCTCTTAATTTTTGAAATTGGAGATATAACAGTAGAGGTCTCTCGTTGTCTGGCAGCTCAATCATCCTAATATGAGATTCTGAGATATTTTTCACTTTTCGAGAAAGATTGAGTTATTATTGAAATATGAAGCGATATCATATGAGAAATGTTAATATGAGAGCATTACATTTCATGTTTGATGTCGGCATAGTACTAGCGTCCAACCTAAGAAATTATATCATTATACCGATCTCAAATTTGAAATGTATATATGTGCGAATTACGTTTTAATTAAATTAAATTGGAAAGAGAACCTACTGGTCCTGAGAAGGCCGTATAAAGATTTTTTTTTTTTTTTTCATATTCTCAGATCTGATCAGCTTATGATAATTTCATATTTAAATTAATAAATCATATTTGATATTAACTTTTTATCAAGTTTCGTTATAACAAGACATGGTAAAGTCGGAGAGGGGAAGCTCCAAATTTTTTTATGGTGCAAGTAGTATCTCGTTGATCAATGAGGCATTTTGCTTTCATTATAATTCCATCCAAATAAAAATGAGGCTCTTTGAATAAAAAATTGTGACGTCATTTATTATATGTTCTATGAATTTTTTTTTACGTGTTAATAATATTCATAACAAAAACGATATTTTTCGTTATATTGCTTTTCATTTTTGAACTACTCATCAATTAGTATAATTTTTAAAAAATTACTAAAACGTATTATTACTCTTTTTTCACAAAAGCAATGACCATTCACGTGCCTACGAACATAACCCAGATTTAGGAAGCATAAATAGAAGATAATAAAGCCAGGATTCATATATATAATACCGGAATAGGGACATATCCCATTGCTAATGAAATATTAAAGACTTGACTTGAAACGTTTTGCCAGAAATGTTGTTAAAACGGGAATTAAGAACTATTTAAAAATTACGTTTGATTGTAAGGGTTTAATTATTGTTACCAGAAGTTAATGAGTGTTATCCACCTATAATACTTTAATTTAGATGGAAGAAACATAAATTCTAATAAGGATTTGAATAAAAGTAAAAATACACTTTTGGCATTATCCATGAAAGTTGACAGGCTTGATATGAAATTTTAAGCTGGACCCTATGTTAATATAAGAGAATGAAATACTACTTTGTGCTCTTCAAATTTGACATTTTTAAGTGAGTATTTTCGGATAATTTACCTTTTAAAAGGTAAAAAGTATGAAAATAGTGTTAATAATGCAGGAGTGTAAGAAAAAGTTAATTGTTCATCAGAAAGTTGACAGAAACGGAACGAAAAGTTACTAAAACTATTTTTAATTTTAAAAATAAAATTAATTCTGTTCCCTTGCACTAAAAATTGTTCAAATTTACGTGGGATTAAATACTACAAAAAAATTTATAAAATTAAAATTTAAAATTAAATAACGAGAGTCATTTAAACAGCTTGACAATGTCAGGTCCCCTGAGCATAAGACGATATATTCGTCTGCCTCGAAGGTTGGACTTTCGACACTAGTGCGGGGAATTTAATAACTTATCAGACTTGTCCTAGTAGCATAAATGGTAAATGCACCG
>KZ807447.1:126642-140986 GCA_000696205.2 Oncopeltus fasciatus
TAAGATCTTAAATTTTATGTTTAACTCTCTCTCTCTCTCTCTCTCACACACACTCATGAAATTTGTAGCCAAGTTATGAAGAAGGAATTAGGCGAAAAATTTTATACATAAGAAAATAAAAGACACACACACACATATTTATACACACATGTACAAGTGTGTGTGTCTGTGTATGCCCACAGATTCACACGTATATGCAACACAGTCACAGGCTCAATGAGAGCTATTTGCTTGCGGATATAAATAAATAAACATATTTATCTTTGATGTTCACATAGAATTCCATAGATAATTCTACTTTCAGCCCTGAAGAAGCCATCACATAATGTGCAGAAGCTTGGCAAAAGGTAATTTTTCCACATGGTCAAGCCTGGAAGAAGTATTTATGGATATTTATCTTCTTCTTTTTTTTTCTTTCTATGTGTATGTGAATGTTTCATGCTTAAAATGAATTATGTCTTTTAGTACATTATATTTTAGCTTTTTATTCTGAAAGTTACAGTGAAATGCATTTTTACTATGATTTAAAATAATGGAGATATAAGTTATTAGAAGAAAAAAAAAAAGTTTTTTTATAGTCAAATTTTTAAGTTAATTATTTATGTTACTTGTCTTAGCTGTTTTTCGAAACATTTATTAAAATCGTCATTCTCATTCAGAAAGACACTCTTCAGACAGACACCCTTCCCTTTTTGTTTAATTATTAGATCATCTATTTTCAAATGATTACTAACTTAAAAGTATATAATGCTAAAGTAAAAATTTAATTTTTAATTATAATAAAACTATAAGTTTCAAATATCTTTGTGTGTCAACACTTTCATTACAAGGTTGGCCTTAATTTAGATAACTTCTAATAAAGATAAATTTAATATGAAGACGATCTTTAGAGAGTATCAGCAAAATATTCGAAGAGCTTCCCAATTTTACTCTAAATACTTATCTAATTTTAGTCTATGCTACTCAGACAGACCACATGTTTCTCATGCGGTGTTCTCATTTGTCTCAGATTTTGTACTAAGACTTATTTTGTCCTAATTCAAAAGGGAGAAGCAGTGTAGCAGTAGGGAAGTGAACACCTCTACATAGTGCTTTTTTCTTTCCAACTTTATTATACAATTTGTAGGAAGATCAGTGATCTCGTACTCCGCACATATTTGCAGTTAAGTGTTAGTGACGTGTCTGTGAAGTTTCAGTGAGATATAACCCCTTAAATAGTAAGTGAAGTGATCCAGTTTTTTAGCTGTTAAAAAGCTGGGGAAGACAGAGGAGGACCTGTCCATGTCCACCTTACCATGTCAGTCCTCCAGGAGAGATTAGAGGCTCTCATAACTTCCCGTTATCAGCCAGCCTGCTGGGTAGGAGGTTCCCAGTGTTCCAGGTTCGAGATTCGGCCACTCTACTCTATTTTTTTTCTTTTTTTTAAATAAATAAATAAATAAATATATATATATATATATATATATATATATATATATATATATATATATATATATATATATATATATATATNTATATAATATATAAAATGTCTTTATTATGAATGGCAATCATTATCACCAAGTGATTGCTAGTAGAGGGCAAAAAGGGAAGTGTTGCGGTGCACTCATGACCCCTCCTAAAGATAAGGGATGGCATTCTGCCAGTAGTACTCCGTCTGAGGAAAACCAAATACAAAAATGCCCCAGCACCTCTCAAGGAGTAAACCTCCAGACCCTGCCAATAAAGTGACAGATGGGAATGAGAACCTATCCCCGTTCACAACTCTGAACCCATATCAGCCTCTTCAGAATATTACTGGGGAGGAGATGGAAACCACCACCCAACTTATACCCCAACCACCTCCCATCTTTGTGAGAAACGTTCAAACTTTTCACTGATATGCAATCAACTCGATGAGTGAGTCGGCCCCAGGCAATACACTTGGGTGAACCATCAGTAAGATAACAAAATGATGCCAGAAGCCCTGACACCTACAGAGGTATAGTCAACTACCTAAAAGAGACCAATGCCCAGCATCACACATACCAACTCAAGGAAGAGCATGCAGTCAGGGTTGTCGTTTGCCATCCCACCACTCAACCCTCCTGACTTTATCAAAGAGTCTGAGAGTCTGAACCTTGGCTTCCAGGTCGGAAATGACATCAATGTAATATTGGCCGTCAATGGCTGTAATAGCCAACTGGCCTGGTAAGGACGCCCCTATAAAGACTCTGCTGCCCACGTTCTATGAGGATCTCGAACATACAAACAATGTAAAAGAGGTATATGACACAACCTCACTTTGCCAGTGAAAAATACGAGTGGAGAGGCCTTTCCCTCTAAGAGACATCGTTCAATGTCCCAAATGCCAGGAGTATGGTCACACAATAAGATACTGCGAATATAGTGCCTGATGTGTCAAATGTGGAGGGACATATCCGAAAGAGGACTATTAGAAGTCCTGCTTTACCAGGAGAACCATCCCTCCAATTATAATGGCTACCAAGTCAATAAAGATTTGAAGCAGCAGACCCAGCCCACCAGAACTTTCTTACTTAGGACCTGCAGCTCGAGGCCTCCACCACCCCCAACATGAAAAGGTGGACACAGGAATTTCTTATAAGCAGGCAACCCACCAGCCCAGACAAAAACCTCTTCCTCAATGCCAGTCTCCCAGGGGAGAGCGACCTGCCATCTTCCATTTTCCTCCACCATCAGTATCCGATGATCTCCAAACCATGCTCCACTCCTTTTTCTCAGAATTTTCATTTGTAAAAATCTTATTCCCTTCCATCAGTCTGTAACAATATTAAATGATCCTTACTCTGACACCCATCCCTAGACAATTGCCACGAACCTTAATAAATGGTCCCATTGACTAGCAAATCTTTCCTACATTATTCTATAGGTATTTCTAAATAAACTAGTTATAATTTTTATTTCTTTCATGGGACGAGAGTATGATATGTAATTCTTAATAAAACCACTAGTAAAATTTAATATATATTTTAAAGAACTTTAGATGTGCTTAGATTGAAATATATATCAGTCAGACTAAGAATAAATGAGTTATTGAAAATTTTCATTCACAAAACTTGCAAGTGCAATGGGTTACAGTAGTTGATATTATTGATATATCAATCATTAATAGTGAACCATATCATAATACTCATCACACTCCGAATTACAATAAATTACATAATATTAATTGTTAACTATTAACCATTTTAGTTTCCTTAATTCACCTCACATCAAAGACTAGAATATTTATAGCAATTAGTCAAAAATCAAAATGGAGTTTTTGGTATTTTTATTATCCTTTGAGACTAAAAAACTATAAGAAAGGAGTTTAGTAAATTGAACTGGGTGCATAAATTTTTTGCTTGACTGTAATCAAAATTTTGTTAACCAATTGAGCAAAGAGAGAGTTTATAGAGTAGAAGTCTAGAATATCCATTCAGGAAAAGTAGGTATGTGCATAATGGGGGCTATGCAATATCTAATAACATTTTTAGAAGTAGACTGTAGAGAAAAAATGGCAATGGGTATATAGCTATGGCTATGGCTCATTGTTGATAAAATATGATCAGGAACTTTTTCCAACAACTTTTATACAATAAATGCAAGGGAATAGAATAAAAAAATCTTACTATCTCAGAAGGGACTCGAACTCGGATCTCCTGCTTTCTATTCCCTTGCAATGTGGGATTAAATACCACAACTAATACAGTATTTAAATAAAGTAATAAAAGTACAAAAACAAGAGTCTAATAGCTGACATTGTTAGCTCCTTCGAGCATAAGACAATATATTCGTCTTACTCAGGGGTTTAGACTCCCAATAGGGTGTGGGGAGTAGAATTAATTATCTGACTGGCCTCGGTAGTGTAAAGGTAGCATGCTTGCCCGGAAAGCAGGAGATCCAGGTTCGAGTCCCAGCTGAGGTAGTAAGATTTTTGTATTCTATTCCCTTGCATTTATTGTATAAAATTAATATGGGATTAAATACCACAACTAATACAGTATTTAAATTTTTCCAATAACTTTATGACATTGCCTTAAATCTTGAAAAACTAAGGGAAAAAATTATATGTAAATAAAATTCATATTCCTTAAGTTATTTTTGAAATACTAACTACAAGATAAAACTGAATCTGACTATTACAATTCACTTAAAATAAGGATGGTCCCACAAGATGACTGAACTTGGATCAAATATGTTATTAATTTAAAGAGGTTTTGCTCAGGATAATTAGTAAGAAGTTGAGCAAGTGATTCACTGCAGATCCTTTAATACCACCTTTAATAATCAAAGTTATATTTACTTAGTGAAAATTTAAATATAAAATTTAGAGTTGAATACAATGGTTGGAGGTTTGTTGGCCATCGAGTATTATGCTGGAGAAATTATTCAGGGTTTCGGCCAGGATCAGAAAAATAGAATACTCCAAAATTGTTGGATAATTATTTTATTATTGCCGGCATTTCAAATTAACTTATAAGTTGAAACATCGGCAATAATAAAATAATTAACCAACAATTTTGGAGTATTATATTTTTCTGATCCTGGCCGAAACCCTGAATAATTTCTTCAGTTAAATACAATTTTTCTTGGAGAAAGTAAATATATAAGAAAGGAAGTAATAAAATTATACTTTTTATTTATTATGTAACATAGTATAATAAATTTTGGCCTTAAAATGCCCATAGTTATAACACACATGCTTCTATAAATTAAAGTATAGATTCACACAGGACAGTAACCACTCCCAACCTCACATAAGGTGATCTACTTATCTCCAGTAATCTACCCTCCTGCTTACAATTTTAAACAGGAGAGGGTCGGGGGTCTCCCTTTCACAATTTTTGAGGAACCAAAATCTATTTAAATATATTTTTAAAAAAGTTTAGTTAAAAATGGCATAAAGATATGCTGGTCATCTTGTTTGGATAACCTTACTCTATCCTGAGTGAATTTAATGAAAAACCATAGAATAAGGTTTTTGTGGTATTCAAAAGTCCTGAAAACATATCTATAATGGCTCAGGTTTAAAATTGTGCCTTAATATCTACTGTAACAGTTGAACTTCATAAATTCAATAGGATTTAACTTGATACCTACAAGATTCACAAGGAACAGCTATAATTAGGTAAGGTTTAATAATGAAAATTACTCACCATTGTTGATTGGAACACATACTAATACAAGGACAGAAGTCAAACTTTTAATGAAAGGGACAAAATAGTCCTAGCCTTATTTTTCACAATGTCTGATGCAGTCAAAATATCACTTTTGATAGCATTTAATAACAAAACACATGAATAAAAAATACCACAAAATTGTCATCTAATTTTTATGTTGTAGTCTCTTTACAGCTAGTATTCCACATAATTATAATAACAACTTTTTTTACAAAATAAAAAATTAGTTGTTTAGACTAAAACCAGTTCAATAAAAGCAAACATTTCGTGCTGGAGAACCAGAACGACGTCTTTTACGTCATTTCTTATGTTTTTTAACATAATCGTAAAAGAGTTGCTTAATTACAGAGGGATGAGATTCAATGATTTCATCAAAGTCAGGAGTGTTAATAATAGATTCCATTTTTGAAGCTGTCAATGAAGACACACCAGATTTTAGCAGTGGCAAGTCATGCTGGCTAGCAAATAAATACATTTTGCATGCATTTTCCACACTAACTCCTTTTATTAAAGTCAACTCACATAACTTCTTTAAGCCATCTAAATCATACTTGTCAGCAGCCAAAAACAATTTTTCTGGCATTTCTGCTGCATTAGGTGCATGACCAGTATAGAGAAATTGCAGCATTTCTTTTAGTACATCTTCTTCAATATCTGTAATAACTATTTTATTTTCTCGATTTTCAATCATTGTATGGCAAAACATAGCTCTAAAAACGGAACTCCTAGCAGCAAGTACACATTTGTGAGCAGGTAAAGTTTCATCACCAACAACTATATCAACATCACTAAGAAATGTATTAAGGAGAAGTTTTCCAAAATCATCAGCCAAATCTAATCTTAGTCTTTTGTTACCATTCAATAGAGTATACGAAAGACTAATCTGACCTGGATCATCAAGTATAAGAGTACATTCAAAGTTAAGAGAGCCATCAGGCAAAAAAAGTAATGAATTGCCAACAACTTCTTCTCTTCTAAGGTACTTCGGTGATCCAACTTCCTCATTTCGACAGAAACTGTGATTTTTAACTGAAAGAACACGGCGTCTTCCCCGATTTACATCTAAAAGAGCAAAATCAAAAGAGGCTACAATTTCGCAGTTTGTGCAAATGAACAAGCTAATATAATCGTATACAAGTTGACCTCTCCCAGTTGGGTAACAGATGAGATTCCATTTATCGCATTTTGGTTGAAATGCAAATGTATCTGACTCTAAACGATCGTCACTAAGAAAATATATACGAAAGTCGGGAATTTCCCATTCCAGAACCATCTTCTTGGGATCTCTGTCCAGCACCCTTAAAGTTGTAGGCCGAGGCATTTTAAATCTTCTAATGGCGGACTTACAACACAAATTACTAAATAAGTATCATTTTAAACATTAAAAAAACACTAACAACACGTATCGGTTTAGCAATAGCTGTCAAGAAGTAAACTCATTTGCTTAGAGAATGAAGCAATACTAATCTACAGGGCCAACGAGATAGAAATAAATGTTGAGAATAATTTATTTTGATTCCTTATTTTTCCTTCAGTTTATTTATATTTGGAGCCCTTTAAAAAACTGAATCACAGACTTAAATTTTCAATTTTTTAAAAATTAAACAATCCAACTTTAATTTTCTAAATCTAATTACAACTGAAAAATTTTATTCATATCCTTCAAAAAATATTTTTAATCTCCTCTTGTAGATGAAGAGATTTTTAATCTCTAATGAAGATGAATACCAAAGTTTGCTTCTGAAAGTTTAATTATATTCTAGTATTTATTTTAAACTCGTACAGAGATCCAGGTTCGAGTCCTGGCTGGGACAGATAGATTTTTTTATTCTATTCCTTCTCATTAATTGTTTAAAATTTACGTGGGATAATAAACCACAATCAATTTTTTTTATTTAGTTATCTTTAAAAAAAAAATTCCATTCATTAAATTTATAAGTAACTTCTCATTTAAGGTATTTAATCAGCTATGTGACAGGTGATTTTAAATAAGACTAGCTTTTTTTCCAAACAATTTTAAGTGAAAATTTTAGTGTTAGTATTACTAAAGTTATTAACTTAAGGTTCAAATAAAGCGGTTCCTATTCACTGTAGCTCACTTTATTGGTCAATAACAGAGAAAGTGACATTCACAGGTCACGTTTGCCGGCTCAAACACAGTTAATATATTTTCAGCACAGCAGAATTGTTTTTGTTGGGGTTTGCGAAATTAACAGCAGTATGCTTACAATTATTTTTGAGATCATGACTGTCATTTCTGATAGCAAGGTCGTAGCTTTGATTAGATAATTGCATTAGATATTGTTAGCTGTTGTAGATCTAATTGGATAAACCGGAATGTAGACAGCTTTGTAACAGTAATATATTTTGACGTCAACATGATGTACCTGATACTTTTGACTTTTTTTTTTTTTTTTCTTCTCAACTGCAAAGTGTTTTTCAATGGAGAATAGGTGTTGCCTTCTCCACCCTTTGTAGATAATAGAGGTAAAATTCTATAGTTGAAGGAAATTGAAATTGGTCGCGATAGGCTAAGAAAGTGTATTTTGATGTGTTAAAAAAAACATAGATCGGAGGAACAATTTATAGATAAGCGAGGCTAAAATTAAAAAAATAAGAAATTTTTTGTGTTAGAAAAGGAATAAGAACACTCATGGTTGGATAATGAAAGAAAATTTCTCCCTCTAAAATTGTGTTTCTGTATAATGGGTATTGGTTGAAAAAAAAACAAACGAGAATACCCCTCGTTAGAAGGAAACCTAAGCCAGTGCTTATAAAGGAGTGAACTTACGGGTAGTAATTTGGTAAGGCACACAACCTACTAGATGGCTAGTTTTTCCGTGTATATTTGAAGTCAATATAGTTGCGAGTCCAATTTAAATTTATCGGCAGATTTAGATATAAGCGATACATAAGATGCTTGAGTAAAAAACTTGAAGGTAACTCCTTCCTGAAATTCCTGACCTTGTACATAGGGTAATCTTGACTAAAATGACGCCAACTTTCTACCTACGATGGTTAAGGGTGGTAGTTTAAGTAACCAAGTTTCGCAGTATTGACTACACTAGAGGGGCACCCATCTTAGTACTTACACTAACTATGCTTCGCAAGAAGTAAGGAAAGCTACACCCTTCCACCGAGAAAAAAAAAATAAGCAGCCGCGCACACATATAGGCTGTCTCACAAATAGGAGGTAATATTGTGGGAGCAGACACAATACCTCAAAAGAAACAAAATTCTATATGATGCAAAATCCGATTCTCAGTGGCATGGATCATATGATTTTTCCACTATATGACTATTCATTTAAATGTTCACTGCATACAAGCATATAAGGATGTAAACTTCCCTCTTCATGATCGTACCACAGCATAACTTGTCATAAATGTTTCAACTTTTCCAATACTACTTAAGAGGAGCTAAAAATATGACCCATTGAAAAATATATGCATATATATAATTTTTTTTTTTTTCCAAATGGCTTTACAGACTGGAGGAGCCTTTAGCAGCCTCAGTTGGTAATTGCTCCAAACTCTCGCTAACCTTGGAGAACCTGTGATTTTTCTGTTCAAGTTTTCTCTCTTAGATGAATTTGTCTTTAGACTGACGGATCTAATCATTTTGGGGGTGGGATGCGCCACAATGCATGAAATATAGCTTTACAACAAAATTTTTCTATTAAGTTTACATATTTATTTTCAAAATAAAATAAAACAAATATATTCATCAACTTTTTCAAATTCCTGATAAATTCCTGTTCCCAAATTCAGTCAAAATTAATTTTCTAAGCGGTAACCTGAAGTCTTAGTTATATTATCAACCTAGATAAAAGGGTCACGATTTATTTAAAAAAGGTACCATTCTATTAGAGCCAGAAATTTTGCCATCAACGTTTGCTTTAGCCCTTCTGGCAAAGTCCTTATTCGTTATGTGGTTTGAAAAATAGGTAGAGATAAAGACCTTTCATAAGATATCCAATTCACATGGAACACCTACTTGGTTGAGAACTAGACTTCAAGAAGTTTAAATCTCTAGTTATATTTGAAATTAAAATGTATCTTCTAACCTAGCTCAGGGGATCCGTACGGGTCTCGCAATCTGACGCCGCGGGTTCCAATCCGGCCCAGGTCAATCTTTTATTTATAAATAGAAGCTTGTCCTGAGCCATGGGTGTTTAAAATGGGGTGGCAACCTGTAGATAGCCCCTCCCTCCAATGACCCTAAGTGGTTGCAAGGGAGGCTAACACAGCAAAAAAAAAAANAAAAAAAAAAAAAATATAAAAAAAATAACCAAGAGTTAATCTGTGCTGATGCCTCTGAGAGAGGTTACAGGTATGTTACATTCCTATGTAAAGAAGCTGCTTCTGGTGAAGTCCAAATGAGCCATATCTAAGGCAGGAGTAAGGGATGTCTCTTAAAGATTTTAACCAAGCTTGAATTAACCATAGCCTGTTATCAACTATTTTTCAAGGCTCCAACAAAAATAAGGTTCTATAGATGCTTGAGGGGGGGGGGGGGTTCATAGAACATCTCACCGATTAATGATTCCAGAGAAAATAGAGTGAACCAGATCCTAAGGATTAAGAAATACCATAGAGCCGATGTGATGGAGCCTTTCCGAACTGGAGCAAATCCAGCATAATACCTTTCAAGAGAAGCATTATTTCCCAAACAAATTTTATCTTATGTTATAATGGAACAAGATTTCTAAATCCGAAAGCTTCTGACTAACCATTCAACTTCCTCTGAAAATGTAACTGAATATACTTTTAGCCACAGGGAACTTAATTTACATGTCTAACTCTTTAAAAATTTCCACTTTCATGAATTAATGATTTCATGAAAGTGGAAGGAAACTTTCAGGAACAGCCTCTGTTCATAATTCTTAATTGTAACCAAAAACAAAACAAAAAGCTTTTGCATTCTTTCAAGAATATTGTATGCATTAGTTATATTGGAAATCTGATTTAATCAAGTGAGATAGATTCCCATAATATGCGCTAATGACCCTGGCAGTCCATGCGCCAAAAAAAAAAAAAAAAAAAAAAANACAGATAGATTTTTTTATTCTATTCCTTCTCATTAATTGTTTAAAATTTACGTGGGATAATAAACCACAATCAATTTTTTTTATTTAGTTATCTTTAAAAAAAAAATTCCATTCATTAAATTTATAAGTAACTTCTCATTTAAGGTATTTAATCAGCTATGTGACAGGTGATTTTAAATAAGACTAGCTTTTTTTCCAAACAATTTTAAGTGAAAATTTTAGTGTTAGTATTACTAAAGTTATTAACTTAAGGTTCAAATAAAGCGGTTCCTATTCACTGTAGCTCACTTTATTGGTCAATAACAGAGAAAGTGACATTCACAGGTCACGTTTGCCGGCTCAAACACAGTTAATATATTTTCAGCACAGCAGAATTGTTTTTGTTGGGGTTTGCGAAATTAACAGCAGTATGCTTACAATTATTTTTGAGATCATGACTGTCATTTCTGATAGCAAGGTCGTAGCTTTGATTAGATAATTGCATTAGATATTGTTAGCTGTTGTAGATCTAATTGGATAAACCGGAATGTAGACAGCTTTGTAACAGTAATATATTTTGACGTCAACATGATGTACCTGATACTTTTGACTTTTTTTTTTTTTTTTCTTCTCAACTGCAAAGTGTTTTTCAATGGAGAATAGGTGTTGCCTTCTCCACCCTTTGTAGATAATAGAGGTAAAATTCTATAGTTGAAGGAAATTGAAATTGGTCGCGATAGGCTAAGAAAGTGTATTTTGATGTGTTAAAAAAAACATAGATCGGAGGAACAATTTATAGATAAGCGAGGCTAAAATTAAAAAAATAAGAAATTTTTTGTGTTAGAAAAGGAATAAGAACACTCATGGTTGGATAATGAAAGAAAATTTCTCCCTCTAAAATTGTGTTTCTGTATAATGGGTATTGGTTGAAAAAAAAACAAACGAGAATACCCCTCGTTAGAAGGAAACCTAAGCCAGTGCTTATAAAGGAGTGAACTTACGGGTAGTAATTTGGTAAGGCACACAACCTACTAGATGGCTAGTTTTTCCGTGTATATTTGAAGTCAATATAGTTGCGAGTCCAATTTAAATTTATCGGCAGATTTAGATATAAGCGATACATAAGATGCTTGAGTAAAAAACTTGAAGGTAACTCCTTCCTGAAATTCCTGACCTTGTACATAGGGTAATCTTGACTAAAATGACGCCAACTTTCTACCTACGATGGTTAAGGGTGGTAGTTTAAGTAACCAAGTTTCGCAGTATTGACTACACTAGAGGGGCACCCATCTTAGTACTTACACTAACTATGCTTCGCAAGAAGTAAGGAAAGCTACACCCTTCCACCGAGAAAAAAAAAATAAGCAGCCGCGCACACATATAGGCTGTCTCACAAATAGGAGGTAATATTGTGGGAGCAGACACAATACCTCAAAAGAAACAAAATTCTATATGATGCAAAATCCGATTCTCAGTGGCATGGATCATATGATTTTTCCACTATATGACTATTCATTTAAATGTTCACTGCATACAAGCATATAAGGATGTAAACTTCCCTCTTCATGATCGTACCACAGCATAACTTGTCATAAATGTTTCAACTTTTCCAATACTACTTAAGAGGAGCTAAAAATATGACCCATTGAAAAATATATGCATATATATAATTTTTTTTTTTTTCCAAATGGCTTTACAGACTGGAGGAGCCTTTAGCAGCCTCAGTTGGTAATTGCTCCAAACTCTCGCTAACCTTGGAGAACCTGTGATTTTTCTGTTCAAGTTTTCTCTCTTAGATGAATTTGTCTTTAGACTGACGGATCTAATCATTTTGGGGGTGGGATGCGCCACAATGCATGAAATATAGCTTTACAACAAAATTTTTCTATTAAGTTTACATATTTATTTTCAAAATAAAATAAAACAAATATATTCATCAACTTTTTCAAATTCCTGATAAATTCCTGTTCCCAAATTCAGTCAAAATTAATTTTCTAAGCGGTAACCTGAAGTCTTAGTTATATTATCAACCTAGATAAAAGGGTCACGATTTATTTAAAAAAGGTACCATTCTATTAGAGCCAGAAATTTTGCCATCAACGTTTGCTTTAGCCCTTCTGGCAAAGTCCTTATTCGTTATGTGGTTTGAAAAATAGGTAGAGATAAAGACCTTTCATAAGATATCCAATTCACATGGAACACCTACTTGGTTGAGAACTAGACTTCAAGAAGTTTAAATCTCTAGTTATATTTGAAATTAAAATGTATCTTCTAACCTAGCTCAGGGGATCCGTACGGGTCTCGCAATCTGACGCCGCGGGTTCCAATCCGGCCCAGGTCAATCTTTTATTTATAAATAGAAGCTTGTCCTGAGCCATGGGTGTTTAAAATGGGGTGGCAACCTGTAGATAGCCCCTCCCTCCAATGACCCTAAGTGGTTGCAAGGGAGGCTAACACAGCAAAAAAAAAAANTGCGAGTAATCTCATGAGCAACCCTAACTAAGCCTTAATCTCTTTATCCTAACTCAATAAAAATGGTCACTCAAACAAAAATATCAAAAACCATCCTCCATGATATACTTAAGTTATATCCTCTTATAAGATGCATCTCAGTTATCAATTTCCCCAATTCAGGATTAGTGACAAAATTATTATATAGATGTCGAAATAGAATAAGTTAAGATTGAAAACCAATTGGTTATCCATAGGAAGGTTCTGGACCTCAACGCAGAGCTATAACTCTCAATCACGTGGGAACGCGTCGGTGAAATTCATGAACCGCTTAGACGAGAACTACTGTCATTAAAAGTTATAAATTAGAAAATTCAGTCGGAAGGGTTAATTTGAATTGAAAATGTTAAAGTTACTTTCTAGGTCTATGCCGAATGTCATAGATGAAGTAGAGTCCGTATGTTCATCAAGTCAAGTAACCAATTGTTCCTAGATGATCCTTGATGTCATGTAAACCCCCACTTCTAATTGTTCATTTATTTTGTTTAAAGTTACAAAATACGACTTCAATTAACAATAAAGTGTTTGTTGATTTGTATTATTTTGAATTAAATATTGCTGGCGGTACACTGAAAAAAACATTTGACTCATACTTGGCATTTCAGATGGTCCACTCTCTTCCGATATCGAACTATAAGGAACTTTAAATTTCATTTAAAGGTGATACGTAAAATTTCATTATTTTCATCTAAGATAGGAGGTATCTAAGAAAACAGTCGAAAACAAAATGGAAAAAAAAAAAAAAAAAAAAAAAGCTTTTGCTCTTAAACATTTATTTTGATTCAATTTAAAAGAAAATGTTTTACAGACTTTTCTCCAGCATTACAGTTTTACCACTCGAAAAGGAATTACCATTTATTTCTGAAGATGGTACATTTAGGATGGGAGACAACTGAAAGTGAACCTTTTTTTTTATAAAGCCAAATATCCATTGTAAATAGATCAAGATTACTATTTTGCAACATAAATTTATTACTATTCTTTACAGTTACCCACAAATTGTTTAATTTGTATTTCACCATAAATACTGGATTGATTCATAGAGAGATTTGACTCAAAGAGAAGAATAAGCTTGCTTTATGCTAAGGTTAAAGAAATTCTTCCACTCTTTGCTCACTTACCTGATTTTTGTGTTCTGCCCAACTCTGCCTTAAAGCACAGGGGTAGACTTCTTTGGACCCTTTTACATAAAACTTCAGCTAATAGTGATTCTTCCTAGGAAAAGTGATAGACAGCACAAGTATGTTATATATCTAAATGCCATTTATTGGTTGATTTTAAATCTTCTTGCATTGCAAAATTAAACAATTTCTAGCTAGAATAGGGTGGGTGCCATCACATATTTATAGTAGTGTGAAACCAGCATAATGAGTACAGAAAGAGAACTCCCTGAGAACTTCAAGTTTTGTAAAACAACTAGATGAAGTAATTAATCCTATCAGCTTCTCCTTATTTGGGTTCCTGGGAGTTAGTTATAAAATAAGTTAAATAATACCTACCTACAATAATAGAAAATTTATTTTAATTGAATTTTTAAAAAACAAACCAAATTCATGAATAATGGGTCACACAATTATGTCATAATATTTCACTTACCATTTTATTTTCTTACTGAATATAT
>KZ807447.1:143606-162283 GCA_000696205.2 Oncopeltus fasciatus
ATATATTTTTTTTTTTTATTATACACTTTGAGAGCACATTGCAAGATGCACGCTGTGCAGGATGTAATTTCTAAATAAATAAAATAACCTTTAAAAAAAAATAAAAAATTCAATGAGGTTGGTTATGAGCTGGATTAACTGGCAAATGAAAAAAGAGAGTTGATGTAGCTTTTCTATCAAAAAATATTTATAATATTTGTAAAAGCTGTAATACCCCAAAATAAAGCTTTTTGTCTTTTTATTTAGCAGTAATAGTTTATTTTCTTGAAATATTAACTATAGAAATCAACCTGAAAAATCATAAACAATGTTAAAGAATTTATTCAGATTTCATTATAACACAATATCTATGCTTAACAGCGTGTAAAAATGAGTTTGTTATTGATTCCGCCAGTGTGTGGCAACACACTTACATATCTCACTTGTGCACCATTTTTAACCCTCTTTTCATGTTATGTTATGTTATGTTAGCTACTGCCTCCATACTGTAACAGCCTAAGCGATTTTCCCCTCACACTAAAGTAACATGTAACCTTCTTATTTTAAGTTTTATTGTTTCCTATAGTGCTTTGAACTATCAAAATTTTCCTGACATCCGCTATCAAATTTCTCTTCACAAAATTAATTATTTACAGCAATTCAAGAAATTGATTAACAGATTTCCACATAGCGGTGAAGCAGAAATCTCGAACAATTTATTTGTACCAGTCTGCCTTACAGCTCACAATCCTATATATTTCATTTGTACCTTTAGCAAATGCCCCCCATATGATTTTATTAAACCCACAAAAACATATTCTTTCCCTTCCCACAGGATTGCCCAGTTGATCAACACTCTATGATACTCCTAGCCCCCCCCCCCCTTCTATTTAAAAGACATGACTAAACCTTTTATCCTTCAATTTCTTTCCCAGCAACTCATTCCCTAATGCAAAATTTCATTTCGCCTAACGATATTCTGTTCATTTGCCTGGGTTATCCACCAGTAATTTCCATATAGCAGAATTAGAAGACAAATGGTCTTGAAAACATGGAATTTTACTTCTTGTCCAATCTCCCTTTTTTCCATCATAATTCCATCCCTACTCACTACTGTACCCAAATATGTAAATTTTTCTATAGTCTCATAAGTCACATATTCCAATAGCCAAATAGTTCTACATCTAAACTTCTTCCAGTCTTCCTTTTCTTATTTGGTGTATTTTATCTATAAAATTAATAAATTAAAAGGAACTAAGGTTTTCTTGTTTTACTCCCTGTGTAACAAAGCACATAAATATTATGGCATCTATTAGACTTTGGGGAACATTTCTTGCAGCTAGGACATTCCACAATTCTTGTCTTAGAACAGAGCCGAAAGCCATTTTCAAATCAACAAAGGCTAGGTATAAACATCCATTTCTATCTCATGCTTTTTCCTTAATATTTTTGATAGAGAAGATGTGGTCCTGTGTTTGACATCCTGGTCAGATACCAGCTTCTTCTACTTCTGACTAAAGGAATGGCCATTTTTCTTTTCAGGATTTCTGTATATAGCTTATAAACTACTGGAAATAGAATTCCCACAGTTAATTTGGCTGCTTTTTATTTTTTTTTATTTATTTATTTTTTTTTTTTATTAATACGGACTATTACGTAGTATTCCCATTCAGAAGGAACCTTCTTCTCATCCCATATCTTCTGAAATAGTTCTTTGAGTACTTTTATTCAACCCCAAATATTATAAATTCTGGACCAAATATTATTTCTTCAAGCAGCCTCACCTATCTTTAACCATTCCAGAGCATGTTCCAGGTAACCACTTTAAAGGGGTCCATTACTGACAAATATTTTATTATATTGTCTTTTCCACCAGTCCAAAATTTTCTTCTTGAACGTAAGTACGTACTCATTTACATTTTTTACATTGTTGGTGTTAGACTTTGTTTCCCTTCAGTCCCTTTTCTTCAGAAGAGTCTCATATGGTTCCTGTAATATTTATGCAGAGTTACAAAATTCCTTCATTATCTTCCATTTAAGATTTCCTCTTTGCCTATCTTTATGCTTTTTAACTAATTGTTGCCATTACTCTGAAATTTTGTCTGCCTTGAAATTTTTCCAGGCTTAGTTCTTCTTTCCTATGATATTTTTCACTTGGGCATCCCATCATTTTTTTTTTTTTTTTTGCCCTCGGAGGAACCTGTTTACTAGGGAGCGTTTACCCCAGGTGGCAGAGCTGGGGGATTCCTCTTAGGAGGGGTGGTCTGAATATACTGAATAAAGACCAATAGACCAACAGGTGACCAGTGCTGGGGGGTTTAGCCCGGCCACCCATTCTCTTGAGGGGACATAAGTATTCAGGAGACCAGTTGTCCCAAGGATACGGGGCCACTTCTACTGGGCTAATCAATCATAGCTGAGAACACATGATTCAAAGCAACTTAACTTGTTGCCTCGAACTAGGACAGACTCATTGGTTAAGACACGGCGCTCAAAAGGATATAAGATTTGGAACACAGAATATCTAACATTGACAGGAAATGAAGTGGAATTGGTGGAGGAGATGATGTCCTATGGGATAGATCTACCGGGCATCAGTAATGTGAAGAAAAAAGGCCACGGAGAAGTTTATTAAGATAAACAACCTATCCTCATTTATTCTGGAGTTCCTGTAGGATTGAGGGCAAAGGAAGGTGTTGGAATGATTATGAGGGACAGTCTCTTTGCCAAGGTAGAAAACTGGGAACCAGTATCTCTTAGAATAATTACAGCAAACCTGGAATTATTTATAGGAAGAATGACCATTATTCAGGTATATGCCCCCACTGAAGATGCTAGTACCACCTCCTGTTAGTTGGAGATACTCAAATTCTTCTCCCCAGAAAGGAACATCCAAGGAGCTACCAGAAAATATGTTATTAAGCTTTAAGGAACCTGAAAAAATAATGGAATGTTCAAACCTATTAGATTTTAAACTTCAGGACACCATTACAGATGGAAGTGTAGGTCAAATATGGTCAGTATTAAGGAAAGCTATGCTGGAGTCTGCTACTTCTACTGGCGGGATTGCTCACCTACACACAAAGATCCAAGTGATAGAATGACAGGGTGAAGGTAAATTAGCATCATGGAAGGAATACAATAGAAACAAGATTCCAGCCAATTGGGATCTGCAAATGAATCAATGCTTGTAGTAAGAACGGCAAAAAGAAAGAGCTGGGAAGAATTTGGTCAAAGCTTACAGAGCAATTATCATATAAACATCAAGGTTTTCTGGAAAAAGATCAAGGCAATAAAAGGAAAGATGAGCAAACCAATAAGAAACATAAAAGACGAGGGAGGCAGATTGATTATTGGGGACAAAGGTATTTTGGAAAGATGGAGGTGTCACTACAAAGAGGTGTTTTCTGAAGATTCTGAGGAGAGAATACCTAGAGATGGTAAACAGAGAGAATATGATGAGGTAAAACGGGAAGAGAATGTGGAAGCAGCTGTAGAGAGATTAAGACTTGGAAAAGCACTAGGAAGAGACCGCATCGCCCCAGAATTCATCAAATTTGGTGGGACAAAACTGCTGAAAGCATTGCAGTATCTTTTTCAGAAGTTAATTACTGAAAAAACGATCCCTAAGAAATAGGAATACAACATAATTGTCCCAATTCATAAGAAGGGCAATGCCAGCGGCTGTGAGAAGTACAGACCTATGTGTCTATCCCAGATTGTGTACAAACTCTATACTTTCATAAGTATAGAAAGGAAGCTGAGTATAGAAGGGATTCAAAGTTTCGAAAAGAAGCTGAAAGAACTAGTGGAGGATTGACCTATCATGATTCCAAAGGGATAGTAAGGATTAATGGAAAAGAGTTCGATTCGTTTGCAATTGAGAGAGGTGTAAAGTAAGGAGATAGTTTGAGTCCCCTTCTATTAATTATATACATGAATGAAATTTTGAAAGTGTGCAAACATAGAACAGCCCGTACTACCATAGGAAATTGGAACATTAGGACAATCCTGGCCCAAGTAATGGCATTTGTGGATGACATTGTCCGTATAGCTGAAACTAAGGAGAGCCTACAGTAAGCTATAATTGAATGGGAAACCAAGCAAGAAAGGAAAGGAATGGTTATTAATGCCAGAAATAGTAAAATAATGCACATTGGCTGGGAACAGGAATACATTGAGGTGAGCTGCAAAGATGAAATAATGGAAATGGTGGACGACTACACTTAACTCGGTACAGTGATAAGCAGGAATGGAAAGGTAGATTAGGAGATATCCAATAGGATAAAGAAGGCAAATTCAATTTACTACCAGCTCTGAAATACAGTTATAGGGAAAAGAGGGGTGGAGAAAAATGTAAATCTGCATATCTTTAAAGCTGTTTACCTACCTACCCTCCCTATATAGAAATGAAAGTTGGGTACCAATAGATAAGCACCTAAGCAGGGTAACTGCAGAACCAGAAGAGATAGTGTCAGGAATGATTGGATTAGGGAGCAGCTGGGGGTTGTCTCCCTAAAGGATAGCCTTGAAAAGCGGCAACTTTGATGGTTTGGACATCTCTGCAGAATGAATGAGGACCGGTATGCAAGAAAATACTTTGAGGCCAGAACAACAGGGAAACAACCCAAAGGGAGACCCAGAACTCAATGGACTGACTACATCTCAAGGGTAAGAGAGAAGAGAGGAAAAAATTGGAATGACATGAGGGCGCTGGCTCAGGATCAGGAGGCTTGGTTTGCCTGGACAGAGGCACCTCTACGCTGAAAGGCACTGAGGACGAAGAGAAAGAAGAAGGTATTTTTTTGGTACCACATATTTCATAATACATAGTAATTATTTAATTCTTTATTTGAGATCATAATTCACCTCTTGTCCTATCTTCATCCATTGTTTAAGAAAGTTTAATCTAAGTTTTGGTTTCTTAAATTAAATGGTTTCTTAAAATTAAATTTTTAATTTGTTTTGATTTCTTAAATTAAATTTTTAATTTAAGTTTTGCTTTCTTAAATAAAATTTTTATTTAAAAAAATCAAATGTATGATAGCCATATGACAAAAACTTTTTTTTTTTTTAAACAGATTTCAATGAAAGCTGAGATTTTTAAGTTACATCTGAGCCTATTGGCTAACTTGTATGAGCTTGATCTAACTATCTAACAACTAAGAGCTTCAAATTTTAAATGTTTATAACAGCCAAATATTACCTGTTTATTAGTTTTGACAAACATATCAAACTAAATTTTTAATTCTATTAGTTTTTGTGTATCATGATTGTACCTTAAATAGATATTTTCTAAAGGAGACTGAGTCTCTATAAATGTNTGCGCATTTTTTTTTTTTTTTTTTTTTTAATAACTAATCTAACATAATAATTATTGTGAAAATAATAAAACAAAAGAGGCTTAAATTATATTAATGAAATTTGATATTTATGTTTAGCCTATTTTTGGAAGGTGCCTGATTTCATTGATTCTATAAAAGTGATAAATTACATTGACACTCGAAAAGTCTTGAATTAAGGGTAAAAAAAATTTAAATTGAGAGACAGACACCTACACTGATGGACCCGTGGTTTTATCAACTTATTTATTATTTGATTCTGTCATATCACAGAAATGATATCAAGAATAAGAAGAATTCCTTAAGAAAATTACTTTCTTCTGTATTATTTATTATTGGATTATAAAAATAAATTATTTAATGGACAAAAAAACCAACAGCCAGTGCAGATTAAAAACAATATCCATATTAATTATTTAACATAATGTAAATGATTAATATGGATATTGTATTATAGTTACAAAACTTTGATCACAAATAATTTATCCAAATTTAAAAAGCACTCATAATCACAAATACCTAATTATTTCACACGTTAAATAAAATAAGTTAAATTCCAAAAAATATGTAGTAATAAGATGCCACTTTAATATTTTTGAACATAGATAATGAATAGTCATTTAAGCAAGAAAAATAAAAATTAATCAAGAAAATGCTAGTACCACCTCCTGTTAGTTGGAGATACTCAAATTCTCCCCCCCCCCCTTCAGAAAGGAACATCCAAGGAGCTACCAGAAAATATGTTATTAAGCTTTAAGGAACCTGAAAAAATAATGGAATGTTCAAACCTATTAGATTTTAAACTTNAAAAATATGTAGTAATAAGATGCCACTTTAATATTTTTGAACATAGATAATGAATAGTCATTTAAGCAAGAAAAATAAAAATTAATCAAGAAAATTATTAATGGAAGTCTATTTAACTTTAATAATAAAAAAATAATTTTTATAGTTAATCAGCTGATTTTCATTAGAAATTATCATAGTGCAATTATTTGAGGGTTAACCAAAAGATGGTTTAACTAAATATCTTCCAGGGGAACCAATTGGAACAATTTAGATTACATGAGGCTAGGATTTAACACTTACAAACTGGACATATCTTAAACAAAAAATAATAGGAGTTAACATGCTTTTATTGTACACTGACAAAGGCAGAAGGATGTTAGGTGTGGTTTTTTAAATTATTTATATTCTAAGGTCTGGCATTTTATTCAATTGTTATAAGCATAATAATTGTTACTAGTAAAAATGGCTACAACATATATGTTATTATAATAACGGAAAATTAAGTATTATCAGAAGCATATATTTGGCTGAATATAGTAGGAGGTCAATTAACACTTAAATAAAATTAATGAATGCATGCTAATTAAGCCTATAAAGAAACTAAATTAATTACCTGACGATTCCTTAACAATTTTAGGCCTAATTTATCAGTCAACTCTGAAGGGTTCATAGCATTTGGTAAATCTTGTTTATTAGCAAATACTAGCAACACAGCATCTCTTAACTCATCTTCTTCAAGCTAGAATTTTGAAGAAGAATAAAACTAAATACTTTAAGATTTGAAAACAACTGATTAAACAAAAATAAAAAATAATAGCACTTGCAGCCAATCAATTTAAAAAAATAAATTACATAATTTTCTGTCCTTATATATATTTAGCTGGGTCATGATAAGCATAAATTGTACATAATAGTACAGTAAGAAAGTATACAAGAATAATTAGAAGGTTGAAATCTATATTACGATTAAGAAATTTACCATATTTTGTAACTCCTTTTCTGCTTCAGATATTCTATCTCTATCATTTGAGTCAACAACAAAAATAAGGCCTTGTGTATTCTGAAAGTAATGTCGCCATAATGGCCTAATTTTATCCTGACCACCCACATCCCAAACAGTGAAACATATATTTTTGTATTCAACAGTTTCAACATTAAAACCTAAAAAAAAAAAAAAAAATAAAGTAAAATAAAATAAAAAACAAAATATTTTGTTACTCTTATACATTCCTAATTTTACAATAAAACATAGTAAATGAAAAACATTCCTTAAAAGNTAAGAATCTATTTGTCCTGAGGAAATCAAAATAACTAAATAAGCCAACTCAATAATAAATATCGCATCAAGCTATTAATTATATTATAATTTAATTTAATTTTAAAGGAAAAACTTGCCTAGCCAGAATTGCAATTTAAAATTTATTTCGATAAAAGGAGGAAATAGTCAGAGATTTGGTCTTGGAATTTGAGGAAATAAAAACTAATATGTAAACCAAAAGAATTTTTATTATTGCCAACATTTCAAACTAAATTTCAGGCCTTCTTCAGGGCAGTGATATATAGAGAGAGCCTCCTGCTCTAGGATAACTAAATCAAGAATTTAATTAGGATAACAACAATGATTTAGTAATTCTGGAGCAGGAGGCGTGTCCCTCCATCAACACCGTAGCCCTGAAGAAAGCCTAAAATTTTGGCTGAACTTTGGCCATAATAAAAACTTTCCAAGTTTGCAAATTAGTTTTTATTTGTTCAAATTCCAAGAACGAATCCTCGACCAATCCTCCCTCATAAAGTTCGAAAATCAAACATCTCCAAGTTTGTTTTAATAACTTTATTGAAGGAACAAAATAAAAGGGACCTTCTATCAAATATGAGGGAAAGATAATGAGGTACACTAATAGCGGTCAAATACAAATTTAAAAAAAAATTATGAAATATAATTTGAAATCTATCACATTTAGAATATATTTAAATTAGGTAAAACTTCATAAATTTAAAAACCATCGCACTATTACAGTACAAGTACACACACGCAAAAAAAACAAAAAACAAAAAAAAACCAGATATTTTAAGTTAGCCTGCAGAAAAATGTTTTTTCTCTTATCTATGGGAAAAAAATTACTCCTTATTGCTAAAGAAAAATATGTATAAAAAATGGAATGGGAGAGAAAACAACCTGCTGACCTTAAAATACTTATAACTTATATTAGAATAAACTACCAATTTAAGTATCTGTAACTAAATAAATAAAAATTTTAAAAACAAACCAATGGTAGGAATTGTAGTAACAATTTCTCCTAATTTTAACTTGTAAAGAATTGTAGTCTTTCCAGCAGCATCAAGTCCAACTAGAAAAAAAAAAAAGAAAAAAAAAGTGTTCATTTCCAACAAATGAACATACATATCAAGTATAAATGAATATGTTTACAAATAACAGACCAACAAATAAATTTAAGGCTACTTTATCACTATTAAAATAATGTTTACAGCTAATTCACTAATAAAATTATTTTTATGATTTTTTTTTTTTAATTCCATGGAATTATTGTATGAACAAGTTGAATTATATGAACAACTGCACATGTTAATCTTAATTTATCATTAACAGCTTTTCATTAGATTGTTCTACATAGATGGAAAGTATTGAAATAGTATAAAAACCTAAAATTAAATATAATAATGGATTGGTGGAATGTTTCTCCCTACTGAGACTTAATGTAAACAATAATACTCCAGGACACTACTCAAATAACCATTAGACCTAAAGTCTCAAAATATTATTTGCTTTAATTTTTGACAGATATTTTATTCATAGTGTTATCAGTACTCCATAGCAGCATAAACTCTTGGACCTAAAAATCTTTACATATTTTTAATAATTAACACATCAAATAAATTGTTATGCCTACCTTATAAAAATTAATATAATACTATGACATATTTTTTTTCTAAAATCCAAACCAATTTAGATTAAGTTAGTTGTATAACTTTGATTTTTACTTTTCACTATTATTGGACAGTTAGAGGTGCTTCACTTCCTTGAGACCTGATATGAATTAATTTTATAACAGTGATACATAAAAAGTGTGTTCCATGCAATTTGTAGTCTTAATTACGTAAGTGCATGTACATATTCATTTGGAATCTTTTGGGGGAAAAATACTAGATTTTTAATTTAATGATTCTCCACACTTAATTATAATACGAAGAGTGTCCGCTTGAGGAACCAATCATGTTGGTTTCTGCTGAAAAGAACATTTTGTTTTCATAGTAAAATCATGAAAACTGCATTTTGCTAAATAGTTTTCTTAACTAAAAACATTTCAATTAAAAGTTTTTATATTGCATTATAATCATCATCCAGATTTATTTGAGTAGAAAAAAAATTCTTAAATTTATAATTTTAAGATTCTATCCATTTGTTTGTAATAAAAAGAGTATTCAAAATTTACTGTGTTACTATGTTAAGTGATATATGAAGAGCTTCTAGTGTTGAAAACTTTTTCTATATTTTTTAAAAACTCTCTTTCAACGACTTGGGGTCAGGGAAGGAGGAGCAGTAATTATTTATGCTATTGGTTATTATTATTATATTTCTCCATAAAAGCTGACCCAATGGTGGGACTAGAACCCATGACACCAGGATTGTAAGACCTAAAATGGACCCCTGGGTGATCTGAAGAGTTCCATTTCAGAATTAAAAANCACATAATATAAAACAATAACATAAAATATGAAATTATTTAACCACCCCCCCAAAAATTTAAAATAAAAAAAAATTAAGCAGTAGATTCTGCTTCATTGCTCTCTTCAGCCTCCTGCTTTTTCAGCTTCTTCTCAGTAGCTTCTTCATTTCCATCTTTTTGATCTTCAGTGACAACTTCAGACTTTCGTTTCTGTGGTAGTGGACAAGCCTCAGCTTCATCTAAAAAGAATAATTTTTAATTAATGAAAAAAAAAAAAAAAAAAAAAAAAATATATATATATGTGTGTGTGTGTGTTTTCCTAGAAAAACTACTCTATTTCTTAGGGAGCAATGCTATATGAACATTATTCTGGATTTAATATTTATAAATTGTCCATGCACGATTAAGTGCTCCACTTTGTAAATAAACTCTTCATTCAAATTTTAAGCCAAGTTAAAATTGAAAGTTAATTTAATTTCTCTAAAATTGTAAACATGGATATAATTTATTTACGGTTTACTAGTAATCAAATATTGACCATTTAAAACAGAATAATCCACAGTAATCCATGAGTAAGTATAGAAGAAAATACTAATCAGCCAATAAATAAGACAGCATGGTATTTTAGAGGGTATACATTAATATAATTTTATTTTAGCAATTTGATTGTTCATTAATACCTTTCTGATACTAAAAGTATCTTTTTGATACTGACTTTATGACTACTTCTTGACAATAAGTAAAATTCATGGAATATTTATTTAACAAAGTACTAAAAGGTTAGTCAAATGGATGATCTACTATTATTAAAAAGAAAACTAACCCAGGAATTCCTTAAATAATGCCGGTATGGAAAGTTAAAAATTAAAACAGATAAACATAGACGAGTAAGCGATTACATATTATTTAAAACTCACCCATCAATATTCTCATTTGTTTTTTACCAAAGAGGCGTGATAAAACGCTGGAAAGTGTCAAGCCCATTACTGATAGAACAAATGTACGAGCACTCAAAAAAAAAAATGTAAACAGTAAGTACTTATCATTTAATAATTCTAGACAACTTGAAATTTAGAGCACCAGTTACAATCATAATGCAATAACAGGGAATGAAGATGAAACAATACAAGCAATTAAATAAACAGTAATAATGACAAAAAACTTAACACGTATAATTGAAGAACGAACACAGCAACGAATCGATTGATAACAAAGAGTAATGCTTGTAAGTATAAAAAAATGTTTATACAAAACATTTCGTCAAGAGCACAAAGATTTAAAAAATATCCTGAGACAATAATATAATCACGAACGTGAAAAAAAATAATACTATTTATGTTGATTTCAGTAATATCAATCTACGGATAAACCTTAAAGTGTCTTATACAAGAAATGCAAGGGAATAGAATAAAAAAAATCTTCTGCGGGGAGAGGAAGAAATTATTTAACTAGCCTCCGTGGGTGGTGCAATGGTATAATTAATGTAGCATAACTGCCTGGAAAGCAGGAGACCCGGGTTCGTGTCCCGGCTGAGGTAGTAAGATTTTTTAAATTCTATTCCCTTGCATTTCTTCTATAAAATTAACATTGGATTAAATAACACAACTAAAATCAGTACTAAAAGTATCCTGTTTTTCATTTCGCGGTAATATGACGTACCCAGCATTTTGAATTACTTTTCTAGTGACGTGCTTTTTCCGCCCGGAAAATATTTCCAAGTGAAGGGCCACCCTCCAAAATTTTTGCGAGAAAAAATGTTTCTTTTGTGAAAAAAAAATTAAAAACCCTGCAGGATTTAACTATGTAAAAGGGACGTAATCGACAAATGGTAGGTAGTAAGTGCCGGATATACTACGGTTTTCTCTCAGACTACTGAAGAATTAACTCACAAAGAAGTTCATAGTATATTAAAAGTGAACAATGTGTTTGGAGAAGCATGCTATCAGCTTGTATGGCGATAGATCTTTTAGTTTTAGTTTTTTATTTTCATTATTAATTTTCCCTTTACCGAATGGGAGTCGAGATCATGGGTGAATTTTCCAAGCCTGCAACTGTAAAATAGTATCCTACTACCTGGGGAATATTTGAAGTTCTTGAAATCTTTATTGAAGAAAAATGCTTAATTTTGGTACTATCGAAAAGAAACTAAAAATACTTTTTACAGTAATAGAAGATAATTTAGAAGTTTTTTATAAACCAGATCTCTAAAAGCCTTGCCAATAAACCAGGTTTTGCTTGTTCTTCGTGCGCTGCCTCTCTTTCTCTGTTGATGATGCTAATGAAAATAGGAACAACGCAAACAAAGTTAAAATACAAAACCTCAAGCGTTCTTCTCTGGAATGCCTAATAAAAAAACAAACCAATTACAGTGCATAGGCCATAGAACAATTGGAAATGCTCAAGGTAATGTGGGGCAGCTAAATCTTTAAATGCCTAAGATAAGCTAATTTTTATTTCAAAGCAAGCCACGGTCGATATAATTTCTTTCCCCGTTTCACAATTAAATAACACTGGGAAAGAAAAAAATCCCTCAAATCCTTACTGCATTTAACACATATCACTCCTGTCAAAAATGAACTATTAAAATAAATTTTGAAGAACTCTTAGTCCTTGACACCCACTAACCTATACGTCCCCTTAATTTCTCTATCTTCACTGACTAGTATACAAAGGTTTACTCAGGTCGACTCTACCACTTAAACTCATCTCATCCTTATCTTTAACATGGCATTCCACAAGAAATCATACAGCAAGGGATAGACATCCTTCTCTCTAATGACTCCCCTATTCATAATATAAAAAACCCTCTGTTCAACACATATAAATAACATTGCCATAACACAAATAAAAACTGACCACACAAAACATGCTTTACATGGCGGAGAGAAATTTCACTCAAACAATTTTACTATTCTTTTTTAACTCCGGGTGACTAGCCAATGGGCCAATAACTCACATTTGTGATACATTGTCTACATGTGTGAGAGAAAAGCAATTTGTTGGGTCAGATCAGTTGTTGCAGAGGGAGGTTATTTTAGTGGTTTAAAGTCCCTCACTACCTAAATGTAGGTGTCTATTGAGATTTCCACCTGCCTATAAGAAAAAAAAATTCTTTTAACTGAACGATATGAACATAAACACCTACTATGAGGAATTACACAATAACGTACAACATAATGCAGTTAATGATAGAATTGACATTGAACACAATTTTTTGACTTATTCTAATATCTTCCAACATTTTGAAAACTTGTTAGGACCTTTCATTTATCACCTCCTTTACCTTTTTCTGCACTAAGGCTAATTATCCTTAATAATTTTATCGATATTTCCTCGTCTTGTTCATTAGACTTGACAATATCTTTATATATATAAATGNATAGATAGATAGATAGATAGATAGATAGATAGATAGATAGATAGATAGATAGATAGATAGATAGATAGATAGATAGATAGATAGATAGATAGATAGATAGATAGATAGATAGATAGATAGATAGATAGATAGATAGATAGATAGATAGATAGATAGATAGATATATATATATATAGATAGATAGATAGATAGATAGATAGATAGATAGATAAATAGATAGACACATACTTATCTTTCACATCCGAATACACTTTCACTTATTCTTTTATATATTTTCCTGCCAATTCTTATATTTAATTACTGGCTGTTATATTTCTTATCTCATCTTACAACATTGTAATTTTGTTAACAACCCCGAAGATATGCAATATACACCTAAAGGTCAGTGAATAATAAAAACAAATGCAACCCTACCTTCTGGTTGAATTTGTAACAAATTACGATTATTAAAACAAAGAAAAGATAACTGTACTCACAAGGGACAGATTTTTAATTTTATTACAGCTATAAGAAATAAAAGTGTGGAGTTCTGTGAGCTGATAAAACTTCAACCAAATTCATCTTGTTTGTATGTGACTGTTAAATTTCAATAATTATGGATCCCATTAACAACCAAGAGAAGCAATAATTAAATTGAATATTTTGAGCATATATACATTTTTTCCTTAAAAACTCAAATTATTATTGAACATGATTTTAACTTACATGGCAAGAATGTCTACAAACAAGTAGACAAAAAGAATAAGTAGAATAATGTTTTAATAATTTATAGTGAAGTGTTATTAGATAAGTTTTTCATTTTATTTGAGGAAGCATTGGACATTCCCCAACTCATTTTTTTCTACTCATAAAGATATAATTCATGCCGGTAAAGTTTGACAAAGTTCACAGAAAACTCGCTAAAATTTTATAGATTAAAAAATCAAATGATGGGAAAATAAAATGTTTTTCTCAATTGGCTACATCTTAAGAAGAAGAAATAAACTTTATTCTGGGACTAACAGAGTCCCCTTGAATAACATAGGTGAATTATACATAAGGCCTTTTCTGGCTTAAAAAATATACATTATTATAAATAAATAAAACAAAAATTATTTANCGTCGCCGCACGGTGCTCCTTCTATCTTCCATAAATGAGATAAATTGTAGATGCGGGTATATGAAAATATAAATGTATATATAATATAAAGTTATAATATAATAGTATGACTGTGTTGTGAAAGTGTTTATGTATTATATGTATAAAGAATAGTAAAGATAAGAAATTATATAAAGAGAAATTATTAAATGACAATAGCAATTGGGGCATGAATGACCCTTTAGTGGTTGAATGCCTTATAAAAAAAAAAAATAAAATAAATAAATAAATAAATTAAGAAAGTTTGGAAGAGAGGCAGATTTGCGTGGATTTTTTTAAAAGCTCATTGTATGTAAACAGGACTGCCCAGAACTTCTAGCTAGAGTTAACTTGCTCAGCAGGCAGACTCACATGATGTGAATTTCTTATTTCTCTACCTAAAACAGCCTACAGATGTGATAGTGATAGGAAGTAAGGAGAGCTTAACAACAGAAAACAAACATAAATCAACAACCATATACATCTCCCTGCAGCGAAGAAGAGAGTCTACAATGACAAAAATTCCCGAGATTTTGAGCAACAAATTATAAGGTTGTATTCTATTATTTTATTTTATTAAATTAAAATAATACCAAACCATAATGTTTAGTCTTTCACTAAAATAATTTGTTGGGTCGCTGATTTGGTTGAAGTGAGCTGTTTGGGTATCAAGTGAGTGCCACTGCAAGCTTTAATATTATCCCTGGAAGGGGTAACTTAACTAAAAAAACAAAAGCCTATTCAGTTACATGGGTGTTCAGGTTACAGGAGACAGCATCTCCTTCTACGACGACCCTAAGTGGTCGCATTGGAGGTATAAATGAAAAATTTGTCCTAGAAAATAAATTTGAGTAATTATAGAGGTTTTATCTTTGTTTAATGTTTTTTTTATAAATCAAACCAATCAAAAATATAGAGTCAATTTAAACAAATAAGAATTAACATTGCTAGAGTTCAGTTAAATATATCTGCTCACAACAAATAAATGTAGATCAGATGGAGAGTTTTTGACTGTAGAGATTATTATTATTTTTTAACCTTTATTTACTTATTACACACTGTTAAAAATAAAAAAAAAATGTAATTTGATTACAATGAATAGTAAAAATGACATTCAATGACAATCACATGAGGAGAGGTGACCAATGACACCACTCTCAAATTATTTACAGACTATGGTATATCCCCAGGAGGTCACGGGGCCATCTTCGTTTGAGGCGACAGGGAGGGTTGTAGAGGTAGGTTGGTTGACAAGGTTTGTGCTCGTGGATTAGGATGGAATGGCAGTTTACTGGGGAAAAAGCTGAAGCGGGAAGAAATGAGGTCTTGAACAAAAGGGATATTAAGATCGCGTAAAGATTATTAGATTTGTTGTTGTACAAAAAAACAACTACCAATAAATGTAGGTTTATTTCAACTAGTTTCAAATAAAAATAAGGTTAATCCTATATAAAAATTGAACAAATTGCTTCAAAAAAGAGAGTAACTTGTTAGTTCTTGAATTTGGTTTTTACCGAATCACTGAAAACATTCTATTTTTTTTTATTAAAAAAAANTTTTTTAATAGTTGTTTAGTTAATAGTCCAAACTGACAAATATTTCCCTCAATGCTCAAAAATTCAAGCTGTGGGACATAAATTTGTGAAAATAACAGCAGCAATTGTACAGTAAATTTCCTATTTAAAATCTTTTCTCATTTTATTACAAATTTGTTAGTAATAACTTTTAGCAGATATTCATCTTGTAGAACAATAATCAATTGATGATGCGGGAAGAAATGAGGTCTTGAACCAAAGGAATATTAAGATCGTGGTGAAGGGAAGAATTGGATACGTAGGGTGCATTTGCAATTATTCTCAGGGTTTTGGATTGAAAGGACTGGATTCTTTGGATATTGGAAGGCTTGGCGGCACCCCAGATTTCTACTCCGTAAGTCCAGATTGGTCGTAATAAGGCTTTGTAGAGCGTCAGTTTGTTTTTAGTCGTAAGATTGGATTTCTTATTCATGAGTCTGTATAAAAGTCCATATCGCCGATTGAGTTATTGTCCTTTAATTTTAGTATGTTCTCCCCATGTAAGTCGTGAGTCAAGATGGAATCCAAGGTAACTAACGGAATTTGATTGTCGTAAAGAAATGTTGTTAAATTTCACAATTTCAAGGGAGTCTTCCTTCCGCAGTTGGAAATTAACTTGAACGCATTTTTCTTCATTGATTTTTATTCTCCATTTTCCACACCATTGTTTGATTTTTTCGAGGTGATCTTGTAGGTTTTTAGAAGCAGTTTTAGGATCGGGATGGGAGGAGAGGATAGCCTTGTCGTCGGCAAATAGAGCTAAAAGGGTACTTGGATGGGTAGGGATGTCAGCAGTGGACAGGATAAATAGGATAGGTCCAAGCACACTACCTTGAGGAACTCCCGCTTCCACTTGGTAGAAATTGGAGTAATCTAATCCTTGCCGAACCCTAAAGAAACGGTTGGATAAGTAAGACTTAAGGATAAGGTAAGTGTTACTAGGAAGTATGGATTTCAGTTTAAACAGAAGACCACTGTGCCAGACTCTATCAAATGCTTGGGAAACATCCAAAAAAGCTCCTGGGCAGTACTCTTTGCGCTCAAGGGAAGAGGAAATGTAGTCTACGACGCGAAACACTTGCTGGACAGTAGAATGCTTACTTCTGAAGCCGAACTGATGATTTGGGAGGATATTGAAGGGTTCTATGGAAGACATCATTCGTTTTAACAGTATTTTTTCGAAAACCTTTGAAAGTGTAGGAAGGAGACTTATAGGACGAGGGGTTGTGTGGTGATATTCCAGGTTTGGGAAATAGTATTATATCAGAATATTTCCAGAGGAGAGGGAAGTGGGTAGTTCTGAATATGCAATTATAAATGTGGGTAAGGAATATAATTGCCTTCTTGGGGAGGTTACGAAAAATTTGACCGGTGATTAAATCATATCCGGGTGATTTGCTCTTAGGCAGATGAGAGATTTTGTACTTGACCCCGGAAGGTGTTACTGCCTTGAGTGGCAAGGACATAGGTAATGGCATGCCCAGAAACTCCTAAGTCTCCACGGCATTAGACAGGTCTAAGGGATCTGAATGAGGAGTAAATGTTTGCTTGAGGTGCTGGGCAAACATTTCGGCCTTGTCTTTGTCAGAAAAGGCCCAGGAACCATCTCCTCGACGCAAGGGAGTAGAAGCTTCATGGTTCTTAAGGATTTTGCGAGTAGCAATCCAAAGGGATTTGTCTCCTGCTGAGAGGGTAGACAGAAAGGCATTAAAGGCCTCATTTTGTAAAACACCTAATTTTTATTTTACGAGTCTGGTAAGATGGTTGAAGTCTTTGCAGTCTGAGAGGTGTCCATATTTTTGGAACAATGCTCTTTAGCGGCGTTTCGCTATGAAGAACTTTTTAAGCGAATCTGGGAGTTGTTTTTGGGACTCAGAGTATTTGGTAAATTTTGGTTTGAGATTAGCCATATACATGCATTGCTGAACATTTGTGGTAAAGGAATATACAGCTTCATCTAAATCATCTGAGGTTCTCAGAGAAATCCTGAGGTCAAGTGACTCTTCTAAACAAGGCCCAGTCAACTTGGCCATTAATGAGGGAGGGGGTAATTGTTTTGGAATAGGAATCAGGGATAACATTAGGAAAACTGGGTTGTGGTCAGAGGAGAGCTCGTTTAAGTTCGAAGCGAAATGATGAAGAGGAGAAAGATTTTTGCAAATGAAGAAGTCTAGGATATCAGGAAGGCGCGGTTCACGTCAGAGGGCCAATAAGTGGGAGAGGAAGGACTAACTGTGCTTAGGTTTTGGGATGATATCGCATTATACAGAGCACGGCCACGGGAGTTGGTCGTTCTCGATCCCCATTGCAAGTGTTGGAAATTACTGTGACAAATTCTTCATCATTTATTTTCTTTATTTTGATGACAATATATTGGCTGTTAGAGGCATGGTATGTGATTAGTTCATGTTTTTGTTTATTAATCTTAAGAGTATAATAAAAAGATTTAAAAAAAAAAGATTCTAGAAGCTTACAATGAGGAATAATATATAAAAGCATTCCCGAACTGTTAATTTAATTCATAAACTCATATTACGATTTGAAACCAAATTTTTACGGTAAATTATTGAACACAGAATTTATAAATAAATAATAATCATATTAATATCAAAGAGTTTGGGGCGCCAGGCTAGCTCAGGGGATCCGTACGGGTCTCGCAATCCTGACACCGCGGGTTCAAATCCCGCCCAGGTCAATCTTTTATTTATAAATAGAAGCTTGTCCTGAGCCATGGGTGTTTAAAATGGGGTGGCAACCTGTAGATAGCCCCTCCCTCCAATGACCCTAAGTGGTTGCAAGGGAGGCTAACCC
>KZ807447.1:224986-236217 GCA_000696205.2 Oncopeltus fasciatus
TTTTTTTTTTTTTTTTTTTTTGGGGGGGGGGGGATTAGGAAATTCTTATTTTTTTAAACCCTAAAATACTTGAACCATTATTATAGACTTATTACATAAAAATTCTGGAGGGATTTCCTTTTATAATGAATAAAAACTGCTAAACTTTGCTTGATAAGAATTATATTTTAAGCTGAGCACTTTCAAGGCTCAATGTCCCATGTTCAGAACCCAGGAATCTTTCAAAGGAGAGATTAGTAATGGGCTCCATTACTAGACACTGTCATGTCATCTTACCTACAACTTGTCTGACTACATATGCTAGAAATCCTTAAATCATCCTCTCATTTGAATTTCATTTATCTTATTTGCTGATTGATTGAGGTCCAAATGCTGCAGCTCACCCTCCAAAGGGTTAATGAAATTAGCCTGTAATTTTGGTGGTTTATCTTTTCGTGGCGATGGTATAGTAATAATATTTGCTTCAAGCCATCTCTCAGGAAATTTATCTGTTGACCATATTAAATTGAAGATAGCCTCTTTGACATTATGTGGTAGTTTTTAAAAACTTAGTAATGTATTTTTTCGGGGCTAGGTGATGTTTTGAGTTCTGCCATTGCTCTAACCAATTCCAATTCATTGAAGGTTTCGTTGTAAGTAATCTTTGGCTTCACATATAAGTGTAACACTGTAACATTAATATAATAATATGGAATTAATTGTTTTTGAGGTTTCCATATTGCATTTAAATTAGGGTTTTGGTAAAATGTAGTGATTATATTACTTTTATTGTAGGTTGTTCATTGGTGCTGGTTCCTTTAATGTGATATATTTTTCTGATAGATGTGTTTATGTTTATTGTTACTAGATAGGATTTCCAGGATGTTTTTCATCTGGTTTTGGAGAGATGCTTCACTTGAGCCTGAGTTTTTGATACAGAATAAAATTTTTCTGGGAGCCTTATTTTTTTTTTTTTATTATTTTTTTTTTTTTGTTGCTTTGTAAAATCATATATAAAAAGTTGTTGAATTCCCCCACTCCCTCCAATTTTATTGTGTTTTTTTAGTGGAGCAACACTTAATCTTCCAAAAATACTTTTCAATGAAAGAACAAGAAAAAACTTGATAATGAAGCTCAAGATTTCCAAGATTATGCTTAGAAGCATAAGCATAAGAAGCATAGAAGAAAATCATCTAACAAATTCTAATGATTTTGTGGATACCCCCGCAATTAAAAATATTATTTATATGGGATGACTTATGCTGCACAGACCTTAGCAGAAATCTCATCTGGAAACCGCAACATTTTGTCAAGCTTCAACCATCATTTGTTCTTTAAACTTTAAAATAATGGTCAATGGTGAAAGCCTACAACTTTACCTTTGACATTTTTTGATTGCTTCATCAACTCTTTTTCCATGAAAAGCATTTAGTATAGTTCATATATGGAACACACTGTGTATATGAATGCATAAGCATGCATCTGTGTAAGTGAATTTTAGATTAAAAGGTCCTGATAATCATATGTATAAAAATAAATGTAGAAATCTCTCCGGTAAGAATATATCAAGCTTTGACAGGTCTCCTTTACGGTCTCACGCCAATTGGTTAAAGATGCTGTCTGGCATTGCTAAATTTATCTATTTCTATTAATTATACCATATTTTAATATGCAAATGAATAATTACAAAATAAAATGGCCTGTGATCTGGACATCACCCTTCTAAAAGACTGCAAATCAATTAATGATTATTTGAAGCTAACTGATCTTGTAATTTGTATTTAATTTAATTTTTTAGGTAAAGGTGACAGAAATATTTGATGTTACTGAGGCCACAGATCAACATTTAAGTGAGTCAAATGTTGATAATATAACTGATATCCATTCACCCACTACATCAAAAGAAATTGGTAATATTTAATATAATTCAATATTAATTTAGCATTAATTATATTCTTCAGATCTCATTTACACTAAAAATTATATTGAGATTTGATTAGTTTAGGGAGGGCATTTTAAAAAATTTCAGTGAGCCTTAAAACTTTGGTTTACAATTTCAGGACTGTTTCCTCAGTTACCTCTTATAGTGAAGGTTGGAAATAAGTGAAAACTTTTTACTTTTAGCAGTTTGATATTCTTATTAATTACTAATAAGTTGCCTAATTGTCCAAGACGATCCAATTGCAGCAAATTTATTAAAATTTACTAGCTCATGAAAGTTGGTAACTTAATTGTAAAACCTTACTCTAGTTAAGCTCAATGTGTCTCCTGTGCCTCTTAAACTTTTGTATGAGGAAATAATTATGGATTTGAAAATGCTAAAATTATAATTTTTCCTACTAAATTATAAAACTTAAAAGATTTTTTGTAAAAAAAATTATTTATTTCATTGAACAACTAAATAAATANCTTAACATTGGATGTTCATTAATGGAATAAATTGAGCTGGGGAGTGGGGAGTTAAATGGAAAAACAAATTGATTTATCTTTAATAACTTAGTTATTAATATTGGGGGGGAAATCTAATGAAGGTATGTCCAAAAAAGTAATATTATAACTTTTGTTTCGTAACATGTGTGTGTGTGTTTGTGTGTAAAATAAAAGGCAGGTCAACCACTTGGGATCCAGGATGTTCTGATAATAAGTATAAACAGTTCATAGATGTATAAATCAAAACTTATTTCTATTCAGAAGTATTTTAAATTATTTTCAGAAAGTTTTCTTTTTCTTTTCATAGCTGATTATTTCCTAAGAATACAGTTTTTAGTTTATTTGTAATTTAGAATTTAGAGGCGTGTGTGTTTATATATACATTATTTAAGGGCATTTGAATCATTTACCGATATAAAAAGGACAGAGGGATGAGGCTCAAATTGACAGCAAAAAAAAAAAAAAGTTTGAATGCATCAGAATTATGAGATTACCTTCCTGCCAACCCCCACTACTCTGGCACCAGCCAACAGCTTTATTGTTAAAGTATACCAAGATGTACATTTAGGGCAAATCAGTACCACAACCAGGAGCTGTATTTATCCCTGCCTCAGTAGTAAACACTGTATACCAGGTATGCAAGTTTAAAATGTCGTTTATTTCTTAAAATATATACACAGTAATTTAAAAAAAAGTAAAATATATTTTGTGTGAGAATGGTCGGGGTTTCGGCCAGGAAGAAAAAATATACACCACAATTTGGAGTAATATTTTTATTTGTGCCAACGTTTCGGCTTAACTAGTAAGCCATCATCAGGGCTAAAAAGACAATACACACAGATAACAGTAATGTATAAAAATTGAAATATCTGTACAAAAAGAAAAAAAAAAAAAGAAAACAGGATATGTAAGAATATTAACTATGGTTAGGAATAAAACATATTACAAAATGATATGTACCAATGGTGTTGGGTGGAGAGATCTCCCCAGGGCAGAGTCTGTTCACATTGAAACTGCAGGAACAACTGAAAAGTGAAACACAGTCAGAGGGAGGAGTGGGGTAAGTCGGTAAAATTCCAAGAACTGTTTATGCATGGGGCACCTGGCTAGCTCAGGTTTCATCAACCATGTAAAATATATTTTATTCAAAGTACTGGCCCTCGCTTTCTACACATTTTGTCCATCTCTCGGGCAATATATGGATACCATTCCAAAAGAATGCTTCATCTTTATTTGAAATCCATTCATCGAGCCATTTTCGTACGTTTTCGAAATTGTTGAAGTGTTGCTCCGCCAATGAGTGTCCCATCGATGAGAAGAGGTGATAATCAGAAGGCGCCAGGTCAGGTGAATACGGCGGGGTGGGGAGGAGTTCCCAACCAAGCGAAGAAATCGTTTCCTTAGTCAATCTGGCTGAATGTGCAGGAGCGTTATAATGCTGAAGAATGACTTTGGCGTGCCTGTGAGCCCATTCTGGGCGTTTTTCGATCAATGCGTGACTCAAATTGATCATTTGTTGTCGGTAGCGCTCGGTATTGACTGTTTCGCCGGGCTTGAGAAGCTCGTAGTAGACTACTCCCTTCTGATCCCACCACACACACAGCATTGTCTTCTTCCCAAAACGATCCGGTCTTGCACTCGATGTGGATGGTTGTCCTGGCGTTACCCATGATTTTTTTCGTTTGGGATTCTGAAAATAAATCCATTTTTCATCGCCAGTTACAACTCGATGCAAAAAACCCTTTCTTTTGTGGCGTAAAAGCAGCATTTCGCACACAGTTTTTCGTTTTTCCATCTGTCGTTCGTCCAATTCATGTGGAACCCATTTTCCAACCTTTTGAATCTTTCCCATAGCTCTCAGGCGATCGGAAATGGCTTGCCTAGTGACATTCAACTGTTCTGCCATCATTTGTTGGGTTTGGGTATTGTCTTCGTCTAATAAAGATTGCAATTCGAAGTCCTCAAACTTTTTTGGTCGATTTTCTCGTTTTTGATCAGTAACATCAAAATCACCACGTTTGAAACCAACGTTCACATGTCTTGACGGTTGGAGCAAGATCGCCATAAGTCTCAACAAAAATTCGATGACATTCAGATGCCTTTTTCTTTTGATTAAATAAGAAAATCATGACATGCCGCAAATGCTCTTTATTTGGCTTAAAATTAGACATTTTTAACACCAAAGAAAGGTATGATATGTCCACGTAAACGACTTAAAAACAACTGACTTTTGTAAACAAATGACTAACAAACAAAATAGCGTTTAGAGATAAGCAAATCCTTCAATAGGCTAAGAGCGCATTCTATTGGAATTAAAACGACATTTTAAACTTGCATACCTGGTATTTGGCAAGGTTATCTCAGTGTTGCTGGTAAAATAATTAATGCTTAATTAAATTAAAATCAACTGGCAAGAGTAGTTGTCAAGAGTAGCAAACACTTTCCAGGAGCAACCTCCCTGTCAACAATGAGGAAGGTTATGTTATGATTAGGTGTAGTGCCCTTATATCACTTCTCTCAATGACCTTGTCACAGAAGCATACAGGATGTTAGGACATCCTGGTCAAGTCGTGTCATCCGATGAAGACTGGTCAGCTTCTGTAGCGGGCAATTTTAGTAGTTGTGCATTGACCAAGTGGTGTTTTTGGTTTCTTTAATTTCCTAGGAGTAAATGATGGTGCTTCACTTGACCGGTGAGGGGCTGGCTCCAGGCACTTGAAGTGCTCACATAACTTGCAGAGAGAATCACTAGAATCGCTGAGCTTAGTTTACCTTCTGTGGTGTGGTGTGTTTCCAGCTGCAGGATTGTTGGACTTGCGAGCCTTTTCCCAGAAGTGGTGGTGGTAGAGGCAAAATTTTCTGCCTTATTTCAGGAGTGGCTATGTTTTCTAACATTTTTTCACCCTCCTCTGCTGCGGGACAGCTGATTCTTTAAGTCTCTGATTTCTTGGCTCATTTTATGAATCATCTGCTCTAGGTGTGAAACTAAGGAAGAGGAATGTAGTTGAGTGGAGTTTGTGTTAAATGGCTAACAAATTTGGCAATGCGGTCAGGAATCTCAGCAAGCTTGTCTACAGATGTTTCTTTTGTTGTGGCCAGTGTTACTTGCTTCCTTTCTGGCCATACTTTTAGCCACATAGTACACAGGCAGCTATTTGGAGGAAACGAAACTCCCTGCAAGCCTTTTTAGTTATTTTAAGAATTGGGGGGCGCTCCTCATCTGCAAGGCACTTTTAATCTAAAAGATGCCTTATCCATTAGTTTTTAGACTTGGTATAAGTGGAAATATAGAGGGTATCACTATACCCTCACATTTTTTAAAAAATGTAGGAAGACTCAGATTATACAAGGGAGGAGTGGAGAGTCAAGGAGGGATAGGGGATGATGTATAGAGTTAATTTTAAAATTTTGCAGATTTATTTATTTAAGGAGGTTAATACGCAATGGGAATAGGTTTTTTTGCTTGTCTCCAAAAAATACATTTTTTTTTTCTATTTTTTTCAAAGATTATCTTATTCATGGGATGTTTTAGTAAAGCAACAATATTTATAAAGTAGAGCTGAGTTCTCCTGTACCGTTTTATTTTGTCCTTCAAGCTCTGAAGTTGAATTTTGTAATCTGATTTTTTTTAAAAATTCAGTTGATAAATACTTCTTCTGGGCTTGACCATGTCAAAAAGTTGTTTTTTACTAAAGTTTTGCACATCATGTATACCAATAAGAATGGGCACCAACAAAGCCTTGTTTGTAATTTTTTTCATGTAAAATTTTTAATCCATTGCCTCCTAAAATTTTGAAATCTAAGGACCAACAAATATGCCTAGTAAAATGTAGATTTATAATGTTACAGAAAACAAGACTGCTTAATGAGTAATGATTGCAAAATTATATTATTATTCTACTAAAGATGTTCCTTATTCATTATTTTCTTTAGAATATATAATTTTCACCCAGGTCTTTTCAGATATGCTTCTTATATTTTATATGTTTAATTAATATCAATGTTTTATAATTCTGTGATTAAAGGTGGCTTCTACTAAATGTTTTTCTATTCTGGAAAACAACACATTTTTGGACTATATCTTAGAGAACATTGAACGGCCATCACTAGTATATATTAAACTTAATAAATAAATAAATAAATAAATAAATAAATAAATATATATATATATATATATNTAATAAATAATATACTTTAAAATATTATTTATCACCATGTAAAAGTCAGAAATTGTGATATAGTAGAAGACTTCCTTTAAAGTGAGAAACAGAATTGCAAATCTCACTTATTTTTCTATAAATAGTTGTTTTTATACTTTTAATATTGAAAAATATTTCTTTCTTCTGAAAATTCACTTACTCATAGAGGAGTAAGCTGCTAACAGCTGGCTGAACCCTGGAATGGGTGAGTGAGAGAATTCTTAAACCTCTTAGATGAGAAATGGACTACTGTTATTAAATTAGAAGGACATTTTTTAAATAGCTTAATTTTACAGTTAAATGGCACACTCTTTATTTATTTATATGTTCACTCAACATTAGATGCTCTCTTACAAGTTTTGCAAGTACAGGACTTAAACATTGTTCACAATGAATAAATAAATTGCAGCATAATATTATACAATTAAAATACAAAAGTAAAATTGAAGTGATTAATAAACAGAACGTGATGAACTTCAGAATTCCAAATCATACTCATTACATATAATTAACAACCCCAACATCCAAACATTCATCAACAAAGTTTACCCATCCCTAATTATTTTCATCGACCACCAATTAAATTTAGCACACTATCCAATTATTTGGCTTCCTTTCCATTCAACTTCAACAGCGAGCTTTTAAACAACAATTTCAACTACCATATTTTGAAACAAGAAATTTCCAAAATCATTCAGTATTCTCAGATTAAGTTTATATCAACTCTTCTTGAAATACTGTGGCAATTGGGAAAGGTACACTGTTCCTTACTTACAAATCATATATCATATTTTGTACAGATCCCTCTATCCTCTATGAAACTATTTTCCTCTGATCATATCATGCAATAAGAGCTAATAAATATGTTACAGCACATATCTACCCATCTTTGGTATTAATATATAACGAGTTACTAACAGGTGACTGTGATTTCATCAGTAATAATTATTATTGTTAAAATTTTTTGATAATATGGAACATATGTATTAATAATCTGACAAATGATAAGGAATTAGATAGTTGCTATTCATTTTTATTCGTCTTTTTCCTGCTTTAACAACAAAATATGAGTGATAGATTAAAATAAAATAAAATCAGTATCAGGCTGTAAATGATTCTTAAGATTTTAATAAAACAGGACTAATATTTACCTGAAAGTCTTTTTATTTTAGCATCTAAATCATATTTCCCAGAAAATTTAGGGAAAAAGTTTACAGAAATAAAAATAATTTCCTTTGTTTTCATTAATATATTGTCAATACAGTATGGTTCTCAATGCAATTTAATAAGACCTTTCTTATCATTCTTGTCAATCAGTCTGTTTTTATTTTCAAATGTGACATGCTCAAAGCTAAATATAGGGCAAATGTGTACAAAATATTGTTTAAACTTAATTGTCTCAGTATTAAGTAGCACTAGAACACCATCAATTTTTTAGTACTATGTCTTAGAACATCTAATTAACTACCATATGATCAATCTTGATGGATTAAGTCTTGACCAATATAAGTCTTCTTGATAATAGATTTCTGTATGATTGTTTTTTATTTTGTGTTACAGAGCTCAAATCTCTTGCTGACGATACCAGTATTACTGATACATCTTTAGATGAAGAAAGTAGCGATAATGTAAATATTTTTTCAGATCCAGAATCAGAATGGGTTGGGAATGTATCCAGGGAAATAAGAGTACGAAGGGTTAGCATATTGACTCATTTAAAACCTGAATGTGAACAATTAATTAATGAAGTCCTTGATTCTTAAGTAATCAGAATACCTAGTTACATAAGCCTTATTGAAATTATGTATAGTCACCATCATTATCATTTCAATGGTATTTAAATTGCAATTGCAAATTTTGCAATGCAGTTTTGTTAATTTTTCTTTTATTTTTTTATAAACCAAGTATTCATTCCACAGTTGTGATTTATTATGCTTTATTAAAATTATTGTATGTTTAATGCTTTATTGCATTTATTCAGTTATTAATTATTATGTATATTTATTTTATCTGTATTAACTAATGTTTTATTACCAAATTATATATGAATTATTTTTGTACTAAGTAGGACATAGTTACTGGTGAAATTAATTGTCATATTAAATGTGACTGATATGTTCCTATAGATTATTTTAATTGTTGTTAATCTTTATTTTTAAATTCTTGTCATTGTAATACTTAAGTAAGTATGAACCTTATAAACATTGAATTATACCATCATTGTTATTTTTGTGATTTTGTTTTATTACTTGGTAAAATAATATATTTTATTTTGGAAAATAATAATTTATTGTTTTTATTGGTAAAAAAAGTTATAATGTATTATTTCTTATGGCTGGCTAATAGGGGTATTAGTGTAGGAGCTTAAGGCAGTAATTTAATCCCTTTCTATTTCAAATAATGTCAATAATTGCTAGATGTATTTATTTATTGTCATAAACCTATGCATCATAGGAAAGAGAATGGAAGAAAAAATAATATATCATAGCATTTTACTTGCTACAGTTGTCTCAAGAAGAGAAAGTTTTGTTTTTTTACTAAATGTCCTGGAAATTTTTAACTAATCAGCTCCTAGCTATTTTTGTATTTTTTATCAATAGCCTAACTTTTTTTTCTCTAAAAATGCTCATTAATGTTTCTATAAAACAAACGACTTCCAAAAAATTTTCTAAAATTAATTTTAGACTAAAAACCAATTTAAACTATGGATCACAATAAACCTACGTTTCTATATTCTAGGAAGTGAAAAAACCTTATGGCAGTTTTTTCTAAGGGTATCTTAGCTGGTACTGTGACAGAACTTTTGAAATAGTTCTTTAAATTTACCCTAACCCTGAAAATTGAAGCCAAAAGCAACCGAAGGAAGATTTTAAAGAAAAAGAGATGAATAGCTCGCTCTTCATTGCTCAGTTTAAACATAGCATTAACAACCCCTCAAATTTTACTCATTGCCTTTTACAAACAAATCATTTAGTCTTTATTGTATTTTCTTTATTTATTCTTTTTTTCTCTTTTTTACAAATTGTTCTTTTGAGTATTACAAGTATTTCTAACTTGTCTTTAGTTTAAGACTGTAGAGCATAATGGATTTGATTTCCACAAGTTAATCTCTTTTATATTATATATTATTAATATTGAAAATTGAATTAAAATATTAATTTGTAGTAAGAATACTAAATTGAAGGGAAAAAAAATTACTTGATTTATGCTCTTTGGAACTCAAAAATCAACTTGGGTTTGAGCGAATTAATTATCAAAAAGAACAATTCTAAAGTTATTTATAAATTGCTGAAACAAATAAAATATTATGGTTATAAATAATCATTTATTCTATAAACTGTATAAACCTTCATTGGGATGGAAAAGAATAACTAGTTTAAAATAATTATCTGAGATATGGCTGTATAACTCACCATTATTTCAAGACCAAGATCTGTCCCTCTACATCGACCAGGGGCTGGCAAATTTGGAATTTATATTTCATTTGTATAACTGTAATCAGTGACCCTATTGACTTCAATGATTCCTATAAAAAACACAAACTTAATAAGCTTCTTTAATTCCTCTTTAGATAATATTTGTCAGTCAGTAATTCGAATGTGAATATGGGATAAAGAAAATTCCCTCTGCAAATGTATTAGTCTCCTGAATTGTAAAATCATAGAAATTATTTTAGAAAATTCAATTTAAAAAATCTATTAGCTCGTTTCCAGATAGGAATTGTTTTAAGTCACTTGGTCCCAAGAATTCAGACTGAGGGATAAATTAGGAGGTGAAGTGGTTCAAGTAAATGGAACAGAGAAGGGTTGACCTGAAGGGAATTGCTAAAATTGCCTATAATCTGTAGCTGGAAGTGAATAAATCCTTGACAATGGACAAAATGATTATGAGCTATAATGCAAAAGTTACTGATCTGTTGCATAGATCAATGAATATGTTGTGCAAATGTCATTAGACGTGTTAATAATGCCTAATGTCATGCATAGTGCACGAATAATTAGGAATTATTCAGAGTAGACAAGAATCACCATCTTATATGTCTGCAATGACCTCCATAAGTGAAAATTTCATCAGTGAGATATATTTACATGATCTATAACATCTTAATTTAAAAGAGTATTCTACTTGTTTTCATGGATGGTCAGCATTTCTTAGTACGGATGACAATGATAATCGGGAATCAAGTATAAAATAGTGATTTTAAAATAAGCTGAAGAAGAAACAAGAGTAGGTTAACAATTTGACAGAGGCAGGAAACTATTTAGAGTGGAAGGGATTAAGAAGGGAAAAGTAAATAAAAATGAGGAAAGAGTAATACTAGGTCACTGAATAATTCTCAATACCTTTATTACTTAAAACAAATTATTAAACTAAATAAATCAATAATTGATACTTGGACCCTTTAGGTAGAAAATTTGGCAGAGGTAGTGCTTAATTAATGAATATTTCTTAGCCTTTAGAGCAGACAAAATGCAAAATTCAAAATTGTGGTGCCCATAAAAGAGAATCTATATGTGAGAGAGTGACTAAATCACATTGTGCTGGTTTTATACAAAATGAAATAATTTCATTAATGTATTTTAACATTTTTTTATGTGTGTCTATATATATATATATGGTGAC
>KZ807447.1:238053-267362 GCA_000696205.2 Oncopeltus fasciatus
ATATATATTTATATAAAAGACTTTCTTACGAGGATAAAAATTCATTTTACTTAACTAAAATAAAATAAATTTTTCAGGGAGGAAGTAAGGAATAGGACTTTAATTTAATAATTAAGTAAACAAGACAAAAATCAAGTACATAGGGTTGAAATACATAGAGGAGGTTAATACAAATAGTTAATTATAGAGGGAATTTAATAAGGAATAAAATATACTCCACAATAAATAAATATTTTTCATTTGAATTATCAAAAGTTTAATTTAATTAAGCTTTTGTTAGATGGTAAATTATTTTTACTATAATTCATGATTGATTTCTCATCATCACAATTGGTCTTTCTAACTACAAGAATCAGTAAGTAAAACATAATTTTCTATAAATACTATTTAATTTTTTGTTTAAAAATAAAATTCACATTCTTCAGTTATCTACATAAAAAGTTTTTTTTTTTACTCCTACGTTCACACACTAATATGAAGTCATGAAGGAAGGAATATAATTTTAACTATCCCATTCTCAGCATCCATGTCACATGGTAAAGCCTTGGAGGTTCATATGAATTCATTAGGCTAGGACATTGCCTAGATCTATGAATCTGTCAGTGTTTTGGTATTTTATTCTGCTTTGAAGTAAAATAAACTTATTAGTTCAATTTTGTTGTACGATTTTGGATTGGAATTTTTTTGTTAAGCAAAAAGAAGATTAAAAAAAGAAATTAAAGAATCAAACATTATTTTCTAAATTCTTGATATTTGAGCTTAACACCCATTAGGTTTCTCTCAAAATTTATCAAGATATGATAATAATATTAATGCAATAAGCATTAGAAATAGTTAAAAATAATTAGAAATAACAATAAACAAAAATGGAATTTAACTACTGGTTATTAGATGACTACAGCCTGTTAACATTAATTGTTCTAAACAGTTTATCAATATTGCAAACATCATCTTTTAAGTAGACTGTCAAATGCTCTTTGATAAATAACCTTTTAATGTTATCATAAATATCCAGGGAAACTTAAAGAAAGGAAACCTGGCTTAGCTAAAACCATTCAAGACTCCCAAGTAAGGCACTACAGGCCCAAGTCCCTCTCTCGGTAATATTTTGTTAAGAAATAAAAGCTAGCTATTATAAACACATATAGTACTATAGGTGTTTATAATAAGTGGCTAACTACAGATAGCCTCTACCCCTAACTGGTTAAACGGGAGGACAGAAAAACAATATTCTTCCCCTATTACTAAAATTAAACTGGAAGCGACAAAATGCCATGCCATATAGATTAAATGACTGAAAATTAAACTGAACAGAATAATAGTTTATGAAGATCTTTCAAAAGAAAAATAGTATGAAATTAATTTAATTGACTAAAAATTCCAACAAAAAAGAAGCTCCCTAAGAATTTATACCATTCCAATANATACACACTCCTAGATAAATCAATCTCCTTTCCAAAATTCCAAGACATGCTCTGTTCATGTATATAATATTATTGGAAAAATTTGTACCCCACTGGAAAATCTCAATAATAATAGGGCCATATTCTCTAATAGTATATAATACAGAAATATAAATTTAATAACACCAATTATACCTAATGCAATGCTTACATATTGAAAAATCATTAGTGAAGTCACATGAGTTGGGGTAAGTAACAAATAAAGCTCAATTTTATAACAAAAGCACAAATACCAAGTTAAGAGCTGTGAATGTTTCAATGTCAGTGCAATTTTAAATTTATAATCCTTAGAGTTGATGGATCAGGTTCATACAAAATTGCTGCAATCCTTATATTCAGCCACACTGTTGGGAGATGTAGAACCTAAATCCCAAATTTCATTTATTGTGGTTTAGTCATGTTAGAAATTTTGTATATGACACACAGACATTTATTTTTTTTAAATCTAATTTTATGATTACACGTCATACAACATCAGCTTTTGAGGAATTTATGATTTTGATTTTTTAGGTTGATAATGATAGTTTATTTTTTATTAGAAAAACAAATCAATGGAATACTATTTATTGTTCTTGAAAATATGGTAAATGGAAAGTCCATACACTACCATGTTTGTAAGCCTTTCTTACACTGTCAAAGTCCTTTTCTATTTATAGCGCTTGGAAGATTACAAAATTAGAGGTTTTTTTTGTTGCAAAATTCTGTTAAATCTACAATTGGTATTTGTGATGAGAGCAGTTTCAATTATAAAAATGAATGAGTGTTCTCTTCAGTACAGTGGAATAAAATTCCTTGCAATTTGTTTAAAACATTTAGAAAAATACCAAACATTTTGAATGCACAATAAATAAAAGGAAAAGTCAAACTGATCTGCTTGAATTTTTTATTTGAATAATATTTTGCCTCTTTTAGCATCAGCCTCAGCCACATCCCTAAAAAGTAAATAAGACTGTTTAAGGGAAGCGACTGAGGCTTGATATGATGATGCTGTAAAAGGCATTAAATTGCTTAAATAAATAGTAGAAAAAAGAACAGTTTGGCTTTTTATTTGGTTTATCCTGGATTCAAAATGCTTGGAGATCTCTTTTTCTGGAAAAAGTTTTTCCGAAAAGAAAAAAGAAGAAAAAAAACCCTTTTTGAATTTGAATGTGTATGCTGGCCCAAGGTAAGTCAAATTTTAAAATGGATAAAAAATTATTAAATGAGATAAAAAAAAAACAAAAACCAAGCCAACATTATATCACCAAAGGTATGTCAAAATTTGGTAAAGATCTGTCAATATGGTTAATCAGGTTAAACATGAAAATATTTTATGAAGTATTTCTGATAGCCTATATTCCTCTATATAATAAATTTAGATCAATATTTATAATCTCAACTAAAGGGCTTAAAAAGTATATATAAAAACTTAAAAAAAAAAAAAAAAAAAAAAAAAAAATCTAAAGAAAGCCAAGAGGGTTTCAGAAAGGTTCTTCAACTCTTGATTATCTTTTAGGAGATTTCCCATGAGGGAATCGAGCTATTCACAAAGGTCACATGCATGACTTGAAAATTTTCAATACAGCTTTACTAATCCTACATTGGGGAAGTTAACGTCCATAATTTTTAAAGCAAAGAGGCTAAATTTGTTATTTAAGCTTGTTTTACCAAACCATTGTATGATTTCCTTAATGGCTGAAATCAGTTGTGGGGGAGGGGGGATGATTTAGAAAAATGGTCAATATTTTCCTTATGTTGAGATATGAAAAAATGTAAAGAACATAAGGGTAAAATCTAATTTTCTAACATTTTTGTTCTATAACATTAATGAAAAAAACATATTAAAGAAAATATTTAAGAATGTAGTTTCAAATCGCTTTTTTTTAAATACAGAAACCAAACTCAGTATTTAAGCTTCATTTCAATTCCACAAAATAATTCATTTTTGGATGAAATCGAACGAGGGAGAGAGGGAGTTGAGTGGAAGATCGAAATTTATTATTTACAAAATAAATCTACTATCTTCATTGTTATTTTAGTTTAAAAAAAAGTTTATAGAGCGTTATAGGTCTAAAATGTAATGTTTTAATGTTTATATTCTATAACATTAAAAAAAAAAAAAGTTAAGGAAGAGACTTACAAATATAACTACGACAGAGAAATGCTTCTTCCACTTTTCCTTCCAAGCCAGTCTAAAGCTTAGGGGTCTTACCTTTTTCAATTGTTGTCCTTTCTGGCTTGTAAGCTAAATTTTGTCATTCATTCTTATTTATTTCTATCATTAATGAGACTTGTACATAGCACTATAACCTCTCTAATAAATCTTCAATTAAACAAAAAGAAAAATAATTATATCCATTTCTTGTAAATCTGTAAACTGCCATCAATAACTTTTCAGGTTATTACTTTATTGGCAATCAGTATGAGATCAATTTCTTCACAAAATTTTTAACGCAATAGAAAATCATCATTTTGAGAGCCCCAAATTCATATGAAAAAAAGAATGATTGACGGCAGCACAATGGCTTTTCATGGGTGTTAAACAGAAAAACCTACCCAGGGCTAATCTTTTCTTTTTAAATAAATAATACTAAGGGAGAAATAGAGAGTGGAATTATAATGGAAGGAATACTAATTAAAATCAGAGATTCTTAGAAAAAAAAAAAAGTTTAATGATTTAAACCTGTATTGTGACAAATAGAAATAAAAAATGATAGCATTCAGAAATACAGGTAAATTATTAAAACAGGTGGTCTAGGAGGAAATCTAGTGGTTTCCAAGAAAGCTCTCATCACACCACACAATTTAATGAATAATACATGATGATACATAATGCTTAGTATTAAATTGCTTGTGTTTCACACAACCCTAATCTATAAAGTGTTATGACTTTAAATTCAAATTTTAATTTGTATTATTATTACATTTTAAGAGGTAGAAAAATTATAAACCTAGTTTATTAAAATATGATGGTATCTGTCATGTATATAAAACAATTTAATCTATTTAAAATCAGGAATACAGCCTATCTTTCTCGACAAATTTAAGGTAGACTATAAATGCCAAAGATGAGCTTATCACTGATATGTGAAGATTTTATTCTGAGGAATTTATAGAAGAATTATAGCTACATCTAAATATATCTAAACAAATGATGCTCTGGACAAATTACATTTTTAAGAAAAAAACTAAATTTTTTATTAAACAAAACAATGAGGAAGGTAGCAGAAATTTATGAATTTAAATAAAATGTTTTGAAGAATTTCTGAGATATAAATTAGAACTTAGCAGTGAAATATACAAGGACCTGAGTTTCACATGAGTGATACCTTACGTCACCAACACATATAAAACTATACACATTTATTAAGTATAGTAGGGGGTCTCTCAAGAGCCTACTAAGGGGGAAGCAACACTGAAGTGTCTAGAGTCCATGCCTGAAGACAGCAGCACGGGGTATGCCAAGAAAGGGCAGTTGGAGAGCAGTACCCCTGAAAACAAAGTAATTTACAAACAATTAATGAGAGGGAATAGATTAAAAAAATCTATCTGTCCCAGTCAGGAATCGAACCTGGATCTCCTGCTTGCCGAGCCAGAATGCTTCTGTTACACCACCGGGACGAGCTAGATAACTTATTAAATTCCCACCAAAATAGCAAGAGCTTAACCCACGAGAAAGACGAATACATTGTCTTAAACTCGAAGGAGCTGACATTGTCAAGCTATTTGTCAACTCTCGTCATTTACTTTTTTAATTTTTCTTTATAAATATTTATTTGGTTGTGGTTTATTATCCCACGTCAATTTTAAACAATTAATGAGAGGGAATAGAATAAAAAAATCCATCTGTCCCAGCCAGGACTCGAACCAGGATTTCCTGTACTTTTTAAAAATTCTGTTCCCTCTCATTAATTGTTTAAAATTTACGTGGGATAATAAACCACAACTAAATAAATATTTATAAAGACAAAGTAATTTACCTTTGTTGCCCACAATCCACCTAGCGGGTGTACCTGTACCTTTCCGAGCGGCATGCAACCACCAACCTGGTAGGTGCTAATCCTCATTGCCTTTCTTACTATCTGACTTGTTAGAGACTTCTTACAATTCATTTTACTCTGGGGGGGCTTCTTAAGTGTGTATGTATTGTGTTCCAAGTGTTGATTTTATACTGAATATATTTCTGTCTCTATTGTGTTGTGTTTTGTGGAAGTGTCACGTTCCTTGCAGTACCAATCACCTTTATAAGTAGACAATATTTAATTTATCTAAATAAATAATAACTCGTAACTCAGACTTCCTGAATACTTCCTCACAAAGTCTGAGTTATGAGTTATTTTCATAATCTTGTTTCCTTTAATCACACCATGTTTGGAAGAAAAATTAGCAAAAAAAAAAAAAATATGAATTAGGCATTATAAGCAGTTTTAGTGAATGAAGCGTTATCAGCATTCGAAGTGGACTATTAGAAATCAAGCAATAGATGGCTTCTCCGCTGTGTTGTCANATTTAAGGAAAAAGTAGTTTTTGTTTTTAAATTTATTTTGAAGTTTCCTTTCATTCTAATTTATAATAATATTTTAATTAGGTGCAAGTACTTCTTTGAGTCAGCTGAGCACTTGGTCTCAGACAGGTACTTCTGTTCATTGAATTTTCAAATCCTTTGGTATTGTGAAATTTGTATGATTATTCCATTATATTAGATTTCAAATATTTGTAGATCATAACCGAATACCATTGAACAAAAAATGAAAAAGTGACAATTTAAGTATGTTTCATTATGTTCATAATATACTTGATATTTTTATATCAAAGCTTGTGTAAGCTTTGTAATAATTAAATAATACACAAACTTTATAAGCATTTCTTGTAATATTATTACCTTTTCAAGGTTCACGGAAGAAGAAGCCAAATGATCCTATGTCATCAGTTCTGGAAATTCTCCTTCACCAACTCGAGGTTTTCACTGATGCAATTAACCTTTTCTCATTTCAAAATGATGAGATGATTAATTGCCCAGCGAACTAATTCATTTCACAGGTATTACATATCTGAAAATATCACCTGCCATCATAAACCCCATTAGATTTTGCACACTTATATTTTCCCTTGTGTTCATGAGACAAATAGTAGGCAAAATAAATTCATATGCTGTCCACATTTGGAAACAACAGAAGGGTCTCTTCCTGTAGTGCTCAATGGAAAGATTCAACTGTTGATGAATTTAAAATATTTTTGACCACACATTTTCACATGGGAATCATATGCCTAGATATTCAATAGGATAGCAGACTATTAAATTGATGGATTTGACGGTCAATCTCTAGCAGGCATGATGCATGTGGACAATGCAGTCTTTTCCTTTCTTTACCAGCTGTGTCCTTTCGCTTCAGTTACTAGCTGGTAACAAAGGGAATGGACAGAGTATCTATATTGACAGTTTATACAACATTAGCTGAACCACTATTGGAGAAAAAAACATACTGCACAGATTCCCTTCAATTGAATAAACAAGGAAACCTGGCCGGGAAAACCCAAGGATGAAAAGGCAAGACTATGAGGGGAAGGTGTAAATATTGCTGGGACACAACTGGGAAATCTGAACACCATGGTATTTTGTTCCACTTGTCCTAACAGTCTAGGTCTATGTCTTGAGCATTTTTAAATAAAATTTTAGTTTATTAGTTATTATATTAACATGTGAGAATGGTCGGGGTTTCGGCCAGGAAGAAAAAATATACACCAAAATTTGGAGTAATATTTTTATTTATGCCAACGTTTCGGCTTACCTAGTAAGCCATCATCAGGGCTGTTGAGTGTGGTGAGTCTTGTGAAATTACGCCATGGTGAGTGTGAGAGATGAGTGGAGATGTGGACTGGCAGGTGTTTGTTGTACTGGACGATCTTTCTTGAGGTGTAACATTTGGGCTTCTGATAGAGGGGGTGAGCAGGGTCCTGTGAATCTGGGAGCGAGTGAAGGGTCTGCGGTGTAGTGAAGAGTGTGTATTGGTGTTTGAAGCACCCCGTTGATTATGTTGAGTAGACATGGTTGATGGTTAGNCTAAGCCGAAACGTTGGCATAAATAAAAATATTACTCCAAATTTTGGTGTATATATTTTTCTTCCTGGCCGAAACCCCGACCATTCTCACATGATATTCGAGACGGCCAACTAACCACAAACCATGTTATTATATTAAATTAGTGTTTAGATTATTTTGGGAAAAAAATCATTAATTTTTTTATTAATTGGGTGATTCTCCAATAGTAAAAGAAAATATCTTGTTATTTCTGTTTTAAATTATGCCCTACATACAAGTTTATTTCTTGAGAGGAATCATGAAGCCCCGGCGTGGCCCACAAGCCGCCAAGGGGTCCTAAGTAAAAACAGGTTAATGTTACTTTTATTGGTAAAACTATTGTGGGAAAAAGATTTTACTGAATTGAATAATTTTATTTTAGGTTCGACAAGATTAAAAGAAGATCAGAAATCTAATTATTATTATTGGTTGCTATTAATATGACTGGAGAAAATTTATTGAACATACTAAGAATAGAAAATACTGGAATTAATGAAAACAGAAAGTCAAGGGACATGATTACTAATGACAGGGTTAGTAATTACTAATTTTCTAATAGTCACTATTTTTAAAATTAATACTAATAATAGGTGAGAAAAATCCTACCAGTAGTTCCTAAACTCAATTAGGACATGTAAATTCATTAATAAAATAAAGTCAAGTTATACCTAGGAGTAAATTTATTAGATGGAAATCAAGTAAGATAAGTAGTATCCCTATTAATCTATGTAAAAAACTACTAATTACTAAATACTAGAATTACCAAACAAATTCTCGAGGGACAAAGAAAGAACAGTTGTTAGAACAATGAATGTAGAAAAAAGTTAAAATATTGCTTCAACTACTTATTTAATATTTAGAAAAATAATTTACCTCAAGATAAAATTTGTTCCTCAGAAAATAAAAAAACTTAAAAACATTTGTGTGCAATCAAGAATAAAGATTATTATAAAGATTGATCAAAGAAATAAGGAATATTAAAGAAACCAAACGGTTTTTAATAGTTGTTAAAAAATTCAAGATACATTTTGTAATAGGAAGTAATACGAGTAATATAATATAATAACAGTAATGAATGTATAGAATATTCCTTTAATATGTTCAACCTTGGTTGTTTTGGAGAACTTAATCATTATGTAGCATCTTTTGTAACAAATCCTGACTTGTATAGGCCTAGAAGTTACAATAAAATTTATGAATAAATCAAAGAAAAAGAAAAGTACCAGACAAAAATGTTATAGTGTATGATTTTTTTAAAGAATGCCCCAAAACTTATATTATAACACATTTTCAAATGTTTTAATGACATATTTGAACATGTGTCAGGGTCAAAAATATTTAAACAGCATATAGTGTATTTCCATTATACAATAAAGATTAGAAAAAAAAAGAGAGAGAGAGAATTCAGAGGAATTTAATTAGGCAATAAGGTAGGACAACTATTCACAGCTCTAATTACAAACATATTAAGGATATTTTCAGGAGTCACAAGCAGGTTTTAGGAAAAAAAAATTTCACTCTTATAAATATTCTTTGTTAACAAAGACAAAAAAAAAAAAAAAGTCAGGCAGGTCATGGGCCTCATTTGCTGCCCTGTCAACCTCTACATTCCCTGAAATACCAAAATGGCCCCACACAAATGTAATAAATTTGCCCAGCTGATGCAGATCTCTGAGATACGAATAAACCCTAAGAATAACAGGTTGGTCCGATCTTGCAACACAAGAGATGTACCACTTCATTACCTATCGTCTTATCAGAGTTCCACAATATCTTGTTTGCAGTTAATTATTATTATTAATCTGTCAGTAGATTCGATGGTTAGGATTAGTTGGATCTGAAAAGCTGGCTTGGAGATATAAACTTTATAATTTTAAGTGGAACCGAGCCAGGTCACACCAAGGGGGGATCATTATTATGGAAAAGAGTAATTAAATAATTTTATGGAGAAAATAATGAAAAACTGGACCACAGAGTGGCATAGTATTATCCAAATGAGTGTTTGTAGCTGGAGGAAGTCGACCTCTCATTGTCTGAACTTCCACTTTTTGAAGTTTTTTTTCTTCTCTGTTTATATTGATGACGAAGGAGAACAGAAAAGTCAGTGACTCAGTATGGACAAGTAAAATAAAAGATGGATCATGAGAAAGAAGCTTTTTCATATATCAGATCAACAGGTAGGATATATGGACTACTGTGCAATGAATATAGTCTTCATGAGATTCGTCATTTGCATTTGCCCCCTCTTTTCTTTTCACCCAAAACTAAATTTTTATGAAGGGATTGATTCTAGACTTATTTGTAATATGTGTGAGTGTGTGTATATAATATATATGTGTGTGTGTGTGTGTGTGAGTGTCTGTGTGTAAACCACATACTCCTCAAAATATAGTGCTTTTGTTTAATTACTGAATATAAGAAACTAGTAATAGGTATTATATATGCTTTCATTACATATCTGTTTCTCATACATCTCTAAAGAATCTATAACTGTTAACTAACTTTATTAGCACTTCTAAAGCATAAATATTAGTAGCACAATGTCTCTAACATTCCTCTTACCTAATTAGCAGAATGTAATTTTAATGAACTTTTTTTAATGAATCATTATAAATAACAGAAGATTCTCATAATTAAAAGTGAATTAAAGTATTTTTAAGCTATTTTTAGAAATATTATTTTTGATTGCTTATGTACTGACCATAACCACTTCCTGTATCACAATGTAGTAATAATTTATTTTATACCAGATATGAATGAATAAGCTTGGTGTACATATATACATGGAGTTCTGGAATATTCTTCTGAATACTTTCGTCTTCCTTCTATTCAGAAAATAACAGTGCTAATGATAGTCTTATAGGTAAGGTCCTTCACCTTATAGCTAGAGAAACAACTTTTAGCCGAGTCTATTCACATACATTTAGAACATAATCCCATTAATGACAAAACAAAGACTATATTTCTTCCACATACAGTAATATTTTTCACATCTTAAAAAATAAAAACCATAATAAGACAACCCCCATAGCTTTTTTCCCCTCCCACTTTCCTACAGCGATATGTCCTGAACCTGAAGCCATTTAAACCATCTCATCCGTTCCCCAATCCTATGTCCGTTTCCCGTTTCTTTCCAAAAGGGTCAAATAAAATTTTTTAAAAAGATCAGTCATGATGTAGACTCAGTTGAACACAGGTCTCTCTCTCCCACCATCACCCTACTTGGCATGTACACTTACAAATTTTATTAATAATTTCTTATTTACAATAAGTTCAGTATCCTTTTTATATAATCGATTACACACATTTATTTTTATATATTTATATTTTCATTTATTTTTCTCAGTTTGATTATCATATATAGACATGTTCTATACTATTTGGTATGTTTCTCTTGCATATTCAGTCCTGATGAAGGCCTGAAATTCAGGCTGAAACGTTGACTAAAATAAAAACTATTTTGGATACAAATTAGTTTTTAATTGTTCAACTACCATGACCGAATTCTTGACAATCCTCTCTTCAATTATTTATTTTTGTTTTTAGCTGTTTAAAGAACTTATCTTGGGCAGTCCTTTCAGATCTTTCTTTATTTTTGATAGTAGGCTGCTAATAAGTATTTATTTTATGATTTATGTTGAAATATTGCCCGTTGAATTAGTCAAATAGGTTATTTACAAGTAAATGTAATAGGATAATAGATGGATTTATTTTCTTTTTAAATTAGATCTTTTTAACCTGCTATGGAAGTTAAATTTTACAGACGTATTATAAGCTATTATAATTATAATTTTTAGCCCCATTTTAAGATATACAATCATTCAATTTTTTCTGTAAAGTATTCACTTGTAAAAAGAACTCATAAATAACTTCTAAATTTCCAAACTACTCCTGCACTAGAATAAACACCATGCTAATTTTTCCTTTATTAGTTAGGAATTGACCAAAACCAGAAATAAAAGGTGAAACTCAAATTATTAATAAAACAAAACTAGATATTCTTGAATCTTGTTTTTGCTAATAGAATAACTTCGTACATTGAAGTCATACAATTTTTAATATTTAGTAATGTATACAATATTTGCCAAGACAATCAACTCAATAATTTTTTATGGAGACCATTGATGTAGGATTGGAGAAAAAGTAATTCATTTTTTCTCAATAGGTGATCTCTTTAATATCCCTTATTTTTAGTAATCCTAATTCAATGAAGACATAATATAAATCAATTGAAAGGTCAAAATCAAGAGAATATTCAATTTATAAAGGCAGTTGACACTTTGAAAATGGAGAATGCTGAAGTTCATTTTCATAATGCTCATGTTCTATGTAAATGATGAACCTTACCCAGCCTGGCCAATTGCCAAAAAAGTCAAAGAAATTTCCTAATAAATCGAAGTAAATGCACATATTTCATCTTACTCAGAAACCATTTACATAAAACTGATCACCAAAAGAGCTTGATTCTTGGATACCACACGAATTAACATTTTAAAAAATGTAATGGATCAAATTCCCATTCATGAATCACAACTGAAATCAAATGAAATCGAGCCATGTTTGAAAAAAATTGATTACAGGTGAAAAGTGGATCATGTATTACAATAAAGTGCGAAAAGCAATCTTCAAATTCTTCACATAGTTCCAAAGGGATAATCGGCAAAATACTCTACTTAGGCAGCCTCCCCCTCAAGACCATGGCCAGAACTGACTACCGACCTATTTCACTTAGCTGGGAAAGACTATCTAATCACAGCTCATTCATATATTGGATTCTTCAACTTCACAGAAATTAGATTCACAACCTCCACCACAGTAATCTGTGAACTCAAGAGATGGTTTTCAGTCCATAGTATACCACTATCTGATGGAGGCATGCAGTTTAACTCATTTGAGTTCAAAACATTTAAAAGTGGGAGGCAATTCAATTATCGGCTTTCTAGTCCTCAATTTCCTAGATTCAATGGACTAGCTGAATGGTATGTCCAAGGGTGCAAACTCCGGTTGAATAAGTGCCTTGAAGAAAAATTTTATCTCTTCCTAGCCATACTTCATCAAAGGGGTATACCTTGGGAATAGCTTGTTGTCAAACAGCAGTTTAATGGGAAGAGGAACCAAGACCCTCCAGACCAATGGTGACGAATCCCAGAAAGCAGCAATTATTACTGGAACAGAAAAGAAGCTACAAAAACTTTGTGACTCCACACACTGCAATGACAGAAGGAAGAGAAGACTTCCCGAATTTGAGGAAAGGGAAGAGATCCTGTTTAGAAAGGAAGTCAGGAATTGGCAGCTGGCGATCGTAGGGAATAAAGGTCCTCAACCAAGGTCTTACGAGTACATGATATGGGCCAAGAATGGTGCACTCTACCGAAGAAAGGCCTGGTTCATCAAGAAGAAAATATGAACAACTATGAATGTGAATCTACTCCCCGGATCATCCTTCACTTAATCTCATTCATGAATTTTAAAGCGAATCTTCCATTGAAAGAAAGGGAGATGTAACAGATTACAACTTTTGATTTTATTAAGAAACTATAATCTCTTTTCTAAGAACTATTGTTATCTTTTTTTAAAATAAATCTTCATCAATCTTATAGTATTAAAGCAACATTGCTGTTTTACATTCACTTATAACTTATATAATAGCATTAACAGATTCCACATGAATTAACATTTTTAAAAAATAAAAAAAATATCTATTCAAGAATCACAACTGAAATCGAGCCATTTTTAAGAAAACTGATTATGGGTGAAAAGTGGTCATGTATTATAATTAAGTGGGAAATGTTTGTGGTTAAAGGCCAGAGAAACTTTACAAATGGTGGAAAAGCCTAGATTGATTACAAGGAAAGTAATACTGAGAGTTTGGTGGGATTATAAAGGAATTGCTTATCATGAGCTGCTCTAACCTGGACAAACCATTAACTCGACTCTTTACTGTCACTAACTTATGCGATTGAAAAGGGCTATTCAAGAAGAATGAACGGAATTGGTCACTAGGAAAGGTGTTGTTTTCTACCATGACAACACTAGACCAGACACATCAATAGTAACTCAGCAGGAATTGAGAGATTGCCTGGGAAATTTTGATGCACCCAACATATAACCCGAACCTTGCCTCATCTGACTAACATTTGTTTAGGTGTAAAGCATTCGAGCAAAAGTAAAGGCTTGTGCTAATCACTCAGCTAAGTTTTATGCTGAGAAATTTCAGAACTTCTACAAATTCAAACTTTGAATTTTACATAATTTATACATGGAAAATAAATTTGCTTTGAAAAACCTAAATTATTTTTCTATTAAGTCCCATAAATGTGTGCGTGTGTGTATAGTATACACACACACACACACACACACACATATATATATATATATATTGTTCATTGAATTTTCAAATCCTTTGGTATTGTGAAATTTGTATGATTATTCCATTATATTAGATTTCAAATATTTGTAGATCATAACCGAATACCATTGAACAAAAAATGAAAAAGTGACAATTTAAGTATGTTTCATTATGTTCATAATATACTTGATATNATATAATGATATCTCTATAAAAGAACATTTAAAGTAGGGTTCAGGCCAACATGAACCTGTTTAATTAATTGTGAAACAAAGAAAAAATATTACTCCATCCTTATTATATAAGAGGTTTAGAGAACATTGTGTAATTATTGTGCAAGCTTTTAACTTCATTGAGTGTACGAGAACAAGTACTTTTCTCTACTCAAATGAGAAAAAAAACTATGCATGCAAAAATTTCTTATCAGCAATCAAAGTCAATACATATTAAAAATAACTTAAAGATTATACCATAACTTTTAATATAAAATATAGATGAAAATTGAGGATGACTCAGCGATTGAAATTAATACAGTGGTCATTTATATTTCATAAAATTATAAATAATGGTCCTTATAATACACTATAATAGTGATGTTCTATAATGATTAAAGATAATACACTTAATAATAATTTAAAAAAAACTCTTAATTCACACAAAGAAAAATAATTATTGTATACTTCTTGATGTTTTAGAGAAAAATTAGGGGCTTAGATTATGATGTCTTAGTTCACTGATTGTACATCTTTGCAAGAGCTGATATAGAATCTATATAAAAAAAGGATGGAATCATATTCACTCACTATGATGCACACTTGTAACACCCTGGGTGGCTCGAACACCTCCTTCTATTCTTTGAAGAGCATGAAGTAGCGCCATCAGTAGGTAGACGGTGACACACTCCTTTTTGAAAAAAATAAAAAGGTTTGACGAGTTGAAAACTTTTATTTGGGAGGGAAAAGTGCTTGGAAAAAGCTGAGTGTATTCACCAAACCACCATGCAAACAAAAGTGACAGAATGTTATAAGTTGCTTTCATAGTAGGAATATGTCAGGACCTTACAAATACACAGGGAGAGAGTTTGTCAGCTAACAAAGTTAATTTTTTTAACAATGACATAAGACATATGAGCTAAATTTTATTTAGTTTAACATACCTTTCAGGTATATAATTTTCTGCTCTTCAACTGTGCTAATTTAGCAATAAATTAAATTAGATTACTGATTTAAATAAAAGACTTCCATGTAATGCAGTAATTAAGTCTATAATAATTCATGAATACTCAAAGGCAGCACATAACATGCATTGGATATTTTTTTTATTACAGTTAACTAGTAAACAATTCAAGGCTTCAGTATGGAATTAAGGAAGAAACACCTTAACTTTAAATAATCAGTAGAATTATTATTTTTACTTTTTTCTGTAGAACTCCATAGTCAGCGGAACAAATTATAGCAGAATTTTCTTACTTAAATAAAGCTTTTCACGTAATGTGATGATAGTAATTATCATAGTAACAAAAAATTTCTCCAAATATGAAATAATTTTATATGAAAAACTGCAAAATTAATGAACAATTGTTTATTTNTATTAATTTATTAAATTGAATTATTAGTTAATTATTGTACAAAATTATTAAAGCAATGGGTTGATGAATTCTTAGCAGACGGGTGGGCTCTTCTTGAAGTCCGAAAGCTGACAGTTGCAGCAGCATAAAGCCAACTGGTGAAGGTTTTTAGTAGAGGCCCAGTCTTGGTAGCAGGACATCTCGTTGGTTATATCTATTAAATGATATGAATTTCTCATTGAGGTACATACAGTGTAAAGTGCTAAACCCAGAAACATTTCTCGATGAAATTCACTCCTTGACACACCTCTTCCATCATAAGGGATCAACAATATAATTCTATATAGGAAACAATAAAATTATAAAAAATGCTAAACCCAAAACACATTTCTCAAGAAAATTAGGTTTTTGTCATATGGGGGTTCATTTGTTAATAATTATTTAAATTATAGAAAATTAGGCTTAATAAGCATGAATATATAAATTTAGAGTTATATCTTTTAGGTAAAGATGAAGGACTAAGAGAAAAACCAAGAGAGAAAAAATGCACAAATGGAGAGTTTTGATTATGGAGATTATTAGTAGAGGATTAGTTGGGGTTCGGTCAAGGTTGATCCCAAATAATACAATTTTTTTTTAAAAAGTAGGATTTTTTTTATTATCTGCTGATGTTTCGGCTAACATTGTAAGCCATCTTCAGAGCCTATCATGAAGGCATAAGGGATATGTCACCTGTAACAAATCTGCATGACTGATGTGTGACAGCAATAGTTTATTTTTAGTAAGAAAAAAAAAAAAGAAGCTATTGTGTATTAAGTGATTTTTAATTAACCTCATATTCCGTAGTTTCAGTCTACAATTCTAGGATATATAAAATCCAAAAATTAGCATACAAAGAGTGTCATATATTTCACTACCATAGCTATGGCACTATATGAGAAACAGACAGTAAGTATTAAGGGTAAATTCAGATGTTAGGGCCAGATTTTTTTTTCAAATACTTTAGGAATTTTTGTTCTCTATACTCCATTCAATATAAAAATTAATTACTGCATAATTTTTTTTCAACTTTATTCATATTGCACAGAGATAATTTCTTTACATTTGGTTTTATATATGTTCCAGGACAAAGTTCTAATTGCATGGACTTTATTTATCATAACTACTTATTACAATCATAATGATTATTATTAATATTTCTCTTCTTTTACTTTAAAATACAATGGTTCAAATAATTAATTTATGAGTACATATTAAGAAGATTAGAAAAACTCTTCAAAAATAATACAATATTAATCCATTTAAAATGTTAACAGTAGGACCTGGAATAATCTTGTAAAATTCTAATCAAGAGAACTTTCTTTAGCTTTCTTTTCAATAATTTTTTAGAAGATGTCTTTGAGTTGGGAAAAGCACATCTGAATTTTGTAGACAAAGGAATTGTTATAGTCTGGATTTGTGATTGCTTTAACTGTGCTCAAAGAATCTGTGCATATGACATTGGCGGTATCTTTGGCATGGATGCTATGGTAGAGGGATATTTGGTATAGAGTTCAGCTGAGTTTGTTTTATTTCATAGTGATCTTCTCTAAGTATACTGCAAAATCAGTTGAATTATCTATTTTGGAGTCAACTACATAATTCTCGTCCCTAAAAATTCTACTACTCTCGCCAGATAATTTAGTTGGCCCTAGTTTGTTATTAATTAGTTTAAGCACTTTAAGATTATTAAATGGGGTAAAAGTGACAAAGGGCAATTAGAATGATGTAGGATAATTTTTTTTAAATATCTCGATGGACCTGAATTCTGAGGGCAAAAGGGAGAAAGGAGTTTTTGCTGTGTACATTTTTGGCTTAGCCTGTAGTTAAAAATGCAGAGCAATTTGGTTGGGTGCACAACCTGCTTAGATAGTTATAATTTGCAAATTTGCACACAAAATTTTTGACTGAATTAGAGCTTTATAGATGGTTATCATAGTTTTCTAATTAGCTCTCCATATTAAATAGACCAAAACTTAAAGTAGTTTCACATCTTTGGCAGCTATTTTCAACAAATTTAAGATATAAGTGGCCCAGAAAAGTTTGATTGAACTAAGGTCAAAGGTTAGACCTCAGAATTTTACTGCTGGTTCTATTGGAGTGGACTTTTAATCAATAGGAGAGGCGGGGTATTAATAGATAGGTCGGTGTTATTTATGGATTATGATGCTTTCAGTTTTATCTACAGAAAAATTGGAAACAAGTTAATCTTGGCTATTATTGCAGATAGCTAAGAACAGTTTGCAGCCACCTTACAATACAATTGATGCCGTAAGATTCACATATAATACTAAAATCATCAGCAAAATGGAATCCTCTTACATTTGTAGTCAGGACATCAATGATATTGTTCATTGCTATATAAGAATGAGGGTTTTTGCTAATTTTATGAGGTTTCCTTCAATTCTCCACTTGTAAAGACTTACTTATCTGCAGACAGAAACAAAAGCTCTTTTAATATTGAAAATATCTCGTCAAATTTGGCTATTTGTTTAATAATAAACTTAGGTTATTGATAATCTCTTTTTCATGAAGTCATAATGTTGATTATTAATTGATGTTAATGAAATTAAAAAGTGGTCACTTTCATACTGATCAGTGATGATATGAATGCATACTAAGAGATGTATTAATGACTGTTAAATTGATGTGCGAAGGTGTTCTGTTGCCTGGGGAATGAATGCGGGCCACCTAAGCTTCAGAAAGATCAAAATTAAAAAAAAAAAAAATTTCAAGGGAAGTTTCTCTAGAGTTTACCTAAACCTTAACTGTAACTGAACACCATTCACCATTCCAAAATCTTCATGAAAAGAGGTTTGGGGGTTTGAATAAGTAGTTGAATATCAAAAATTATTATTATTATTCTATTCCCTCTCATTAATTGTTTAAAATTTATGTGGGATAAAAAAACCACAACCAAATAAAATATTTATAAAGAAAAATTAAATAAAGTAAATGACGAGAGTCGACAAATAGCTTGACAATGTCAGNTTGCATAGGCAGAAAAAATTATAAATAAATAATTTCAATCTAGATGTTCATATGGACTTCCATGATGGTCTCCAGAAATATTCATAGTCTCTTCTTTGAGGCTTGAAGTTTTTTTGCCCAGTTGTTTTCGCACATCATGTGATGGCTTCTTCAGGGCTGAATGAAGAATGGGTATCATTTTACACAGTTCCATAGGACGATCCTATAGTCTACGGAGATAGAGGGAGGGAGAAAAAACACGGAGAAGAAGTTAACTGAGAAAAGGGGCATGTTTTATATAATAAAGCTTGTTATTTTTTAAAAACCATTATGCTTACTTAGTTTCGGGGTCAGAGGATGTACGATTTAAACTATTAGGGATACTGTAGTGTGCTCCTTACAAAACTCAAACATTTCAAGCCAAAGGACGTTTTAATTCCTGAAATTAGTATTAATTTCTAACTCTCATCTGACTTTATTATGAGGTTCATTCAAATCTCATATTTCAAGTTCTTAGAACCTGCTAAGTTTTCATTTAATGCAATAAACCAAGTTCACATTAGTAATTTATGTGTGTGTTAGCGTTAATATATATTATACACACACACACACACACACACACACGCATGCATGCACGTACGTACACATGCGCGCGCACACACACACACACACACACATGTGCATACACACTTACACACATAGTCATCAGGAGGAACTATAAATTCTCTGTGGACTATGGAGAAATGGTGCATAACATGTATGTTAGGAAAATGCATGGATGCAATTATTATACATACATGCAAATATTAGACACAGAATAAACTTTAAAATATGCAACCTCTCTCTTAACATCGACAAACTAAAGAAAAATTTAAAAAATGAATAACTATGTAAGATCTATATTCTGCATGCCGATAAAGAAAAAAATATCAAGCATGGATATTTAAAATATTCATTAAGTGAATTCTGTCACAGAAGTATTATCAGTTTCATGAGGCCTAAAATATAACTTTCAGGAAAAAATAAAAATTCAAAAGCTGATTGAAGGTAAAGTTCTTGGCATATCAAATTTAAAGGAAGATTTTCAATTTTATTAAATTTTATACACACTGCCATTGTCAAAATATCAGGCGAAAATATTTTTGAACAACAAAGGTGTGGTTGTCTCAGGAAATGTAACAAGCCATTCTCAATTCCACTTAATGTAACAGTAAAAATTTTATAAGAAAATTAGTAATTAGCACAGACTAATTATTTTCATACAGTAAATGCAAGGGAATAAAATAGAAAAATCTTATTACCTCAGCTAGGACTCAAACCCGGATCTCCTACTTTCCAGGCAAGTATGCTAACCATTGCACCACTGAGGCTAGCCAGATAATTCCTTTTACTCCCTGCACTTTACTCCGAGTCAAAACCCCCGAGTAAGATGAATATATCATCATATGCTCGAAGAAGCTAACATTGTTAGCAATTTGGAGACATTGAGAGCAAAAAGACTCTGGTTTTTTTTGCCTTATATTATTTTTTTAAATACTGTTATTAGTTGTGGTATTTAATCCCACATTAATTTTATACAATAAATGCAAGGGAATAGAATAAAAAAATCTTACTAGCTTAGCCGGGACTCAAACGTGGATCTCCTGCTTTCCGGGCAAGATGCTAACTTGCCCGGAAAGCAGGAGATCCGGGTTCAAGTCCCGGCTGAGGTAGTAAGATTTTTTTATTCTATTCTCTTGCATTTATTGTATAAAATTAATGTAGGATTAAATACCACAAATCTTAACAGTATTTAAACAACTAATTATTTTTATTTATTTATTTTTATTATGGGTTTGTAACTTACTATTATTGTTTGCCATTTGGTCAATCATTATTGAAAGAATTGAAAAGACAATAAGATAATAAAGACTCACCATATACTCTGTATTGTCAGGAACTATACACAGCTTTCAGGATCTATAATGCTATTCATCATTTATCAACTGGTAATTAACATATCACATATTTTAGTTTTAATTTAATTTAAAAAAAAAATGTTTTGAAACACATGGCAACATAGCTAATATAAAGTTAGAAGTTTTAAGAAATTTAATTGATTTTAAAATCTTACTGGTTCAATCAGTTAACATTAACAAGTTTAGTTAATTCTAAAATATAAAATATTATACTCCATACATAATTCAAGATTATTTTACGAACGGTTGAGGGACTGAACTAGCATGTAATAAAAAAAACATCCTGTGTGAGAGAAAGAGAGATTGTGTGTGAAAGTAATTGAATTTAATAAAAATTAACTAGAATAATAGTTGGATACTTCAGAAAATGTTAAATATTGTATTATAATTGTATACCAAAAGCTCTTGTGTAAAGGCCACAGATAATTTTATAAAGTATTTTTATAAAACTTAAAATATTATGTTGCACGTAAATTAAATGTTCTATTTATATGCATCATATAAGCTACTTTACAGTTATTTTGTTCTATATATTTTTTTCATAACACTAACAACAATAAGATGTTAAGGTTTTAAATTTTTGTCTACCTCTAAACCCCTTCCTAACCCTCGACTGGTTTCAGCTTTCAACGAACTCACCTAATGGTAAAAAGAAGTTACAATACCAAATTTTATTTCATTATTTTAAAAATTGTAACAACTAGAGCATAAACAAATAGATAAAAACACACATACACACATAATTATTAACGGACCATATTTTTGGCTTCTCCATTGTTGAATTGGAGAGGATTCATTGACATTTTTGAAAATCACATTATGATACCTATGTTAATTGCTTGATTTTCCAACAGGAAATCTGCTAATATAAATGTTGGCCCAGTTACTAATAAATATTAGCAAATGCTTAAAAAAAATTAATTATAGGGAAAACTAAGTCTTTTTATTAATTAATTATGACTTTCTTTGAAATATTATATATTTTTGAATAAATACATGTTACTCAGACATTTTGCCACCTTTAATATTTCATGTGCAAAGCACTGATGATTTTTAATGGCAATTCTTTGCACTACTTCTAAATTATTTAATTTACAACCTAGTGAGAATACATGCAAATGCAGTTTATATGCAGGCTGATTATTTTACTTGGACTCTGCTTTGATTTTCAATGAAAAATAATATCACTCTAAGGAGATAATAAAGGAATAAATTACCTTGAAGAATTTTATGGGGGGACATAGAGTTTAATTTTTGTTGATTATCTAAAGGAGAGTAAGTATCAGATTCTTCGCTAGCACTTCCTAGAGTCATTTGTTCGTGAGAAAATGTTGGAGAAAATGAACCATCCTCCACTTCGTGTTTGTCATACAAGTCTGGAGTTAATCTAGAATGAGAAAATATAAATGGTTATATATAGTTGATGCACAGGTCAAAAAAAAAAAAAAAAAAAAAAAAAAAAAAAAAAGGGTGTAGATTGATCCTGAAGACTCTGACTCAGAGATCTGTAGTGCCATATATAACTAGCATTTTATTATTCAAATAATGTTAAATTCTCAAGGTTGATGAAATAAAATATTAAATTACCCTGTTCAATGAACAAAAGACAAGCTATTTAGAGGGCTCTGCTTGAAGGAGATCTAATATAAACAGCCATAACTCACATAAAAGATAATAAGCAGCCTGATGATGAGATGAGGGAATCCTGAGTAAATTCCCTGATGACTGCAATGGGTAAATTTAAGAATAACAAAGCCCATAATAATTTAAGCTCAAAAATTGTTGTCATGAGTCCTGGCCCTTCGGCCCTTCAGGACTTGCTTAACATTCTGTGGGTTGGAGAATTATTGAAAAGAAACAGGTGAAAAATCATTGATTACCCAATCCACAAAGAAGGAGAATAATTAGTCTACCATAATTACTGATGTGTTTTATTCATCCCTGATCCATATAAGGTTTTGGTTCGTATAAGAAAGACTCACACCACATGCAGAGTATCTGGTTTTTATCAATGTGATATCTGTAAGATAAAAAAAAAGGGAAAAAGAAAAATCTACAGTGAATCAAATATTTATTCTCTGTCAAATATTCGAAAAAGGAAGAAAATTCAATATCTGAACACATCATTTGTTATTTGATTTTGAACTTTCCTATTTTAGAGTTTTATGGAATATTGCTTAACATTCTATACAGTTCAGTTGCCAAGTTACACAAGTAGAACTTTATTTAGTTAAAAAAAAAATATTCATATTTATGACTGTGAGTCACGAAGTTTTGTTTTCTTTTAGTTATGTGGTGTCTGTAAGAAAAATTTGAGCCGAGATTCTGCTTTATTGAAGAAAATGAGGGCTTTTTTTTTGAAGATACATTGAAAAAATTTATTATAATAGTGTCTGAAAAAAGTTAATAATATTTAAATTTTTTTTGTTTTCTCCTGACATTTGTAAATACTATTTTATAAATATTAGTTCATTAGATAAGGTGTATATTTATGAGCCACGGCAAAATACTTCTGTGTCTCAAGCAAGCATTTCTGTGCATCAGCAAAGTAATTTGGCACTGGAAAGGCAATGTCTAAAAAGTTTTAAATTCATAAATTTGTATTGCTATGTCTATTTCATGAGGTTTATTGCCATTTAAGATTCAAGCTTAATGCTATTGAGCATTACTTATACAAAAGAGTTTATAAACATAAGTATTTTTAAAAATTATTTTTCTTTCCAGGTTCCTGGAAGAAGAAGCTAACAAATCCTGTAATATCTGAATCAGGAATATATAAGACATTTATATGTAAGAGGGTGAAATAGTGCACATTTCTTACTTGATTTAGATTCCTATAAATGGGAAGATGAGAATAAGGCTGTTGATGGCAAAAATATTTTGTCATTCCCAACTCTAGGGAAATGACATAAAATATTTCTTAAGGTTAACTGATGTAATAAGTCACCGCATGTAGCTCAGCCTCTTCAGTACGAATTAAAATAATGATATAAGAGTTTTAATCTATGTACATATGTATGTGTGTTTGTGTGTGTACACATATGTTTGATTTTATTTACCCCTTTTATTATTATGTATTTAAAAAAAAAATAATTTTAATTTTTCTGTTGAATATAATGCCCTAAAAATATACATCATGGAAGAATATTGATTTATCCACTAGACCCACAAATCCTTAGATAAATTGTTCCTCCCCTATGGCCCACAAGCATCAGGTAGTGATTAAATGTTTAAAATGATTAATGTTTTTTTTTGTTTTTTGTTTTTTTGTTTTTTCCAAATAAAAAAGCAAAAGCATTGACTGCATATTAAATATTTTCAAATTAATTTGAAAGATGTTTGTCTAATTCCTATAATTGACAAAAAATATATTCTAATTTATATTCATTTATAAATACAGGTCCCATTTGGTGTGACTAGAAGACATCCCTAGAGCACTTCAAGAACTTTCGAATGAAGAAAGAGCTCAAGCTGTTTGGATTGGGAGTGATCTTGTTGAAAGTGGCAATGTCCCTAATGATGAGGAAATTTGTCAAATTGATTTAGGAAGCGGTGATTTTTGCAATGAGATCACTTCTTCATTGTAAAGGATAAAGTAACGAAATGGAAAAAATCTCCCTACTCCAAATCTAAAAAAATAACCCCAAAGAAAAATATAATACAAATTATTTATGCCAGGGCTGAAAAAAACAAAACACGGATTTTACCAATATTGCATGTGAGTTTTCAAAATTTATAAATATTGAGATGATCGATGAAATTGTCCACGGTAGAAATTTACACATATTAGTTATCAAAGAGTGAAACTGCAAAACCACATCTAGAGGGGAAATTTTAGCTTAATTGGGGCTTTTATACTTGATCTAGGTGAAAAAGCAACACTGTACGGATGTATAGGAAATATGGTCGGCAGATGGAACAGGTTTAGAAATTGCAAGAGCAGTGATGAGCTACAAAAGATTCCTTGTCTTGCAACGATACATGGGATTTGATGATCTCTTAACAAGAGTGGAGAGGTGAAAAACAGACAAATTGGTTCTTAGATGATTTTAGTTGGCATTCGGTCAAGGTAGATCCAAAAAACACAAATTTAAAAAATGTATTTTTTAATAAAGGATTATCTGTCGACGTTTCGGCTAACATTGTAAGTCATGGAAATGTGAACTTAGGGACAGGACGTCCTCTCTCATCTTCATGATAGCCCTGAAGATGGCTTACAATGTAAGCCGAAATGTCGGCAGATAATCCTTTATTAAAAAATACATTTTTTAAATTTGTGTTTTTTGGATCTACCTTGACCGAACCCCAACTAAAATCATCTAAGAATAATATCCACAGTAAAAAAAACTCTCCTTTTGAACAGACAAATTGGCTTCAATTTGTTCAAAAATTGACATATTTGTACAGAATTGCAAGAACTCCTACTAAATGAACGAATTTTTGACCATTGATGAAACATTAGTTCCTTTTAGAGGATGTTGTTCTTTGATCCAGTACATCCCATTGAAGCCAGCCAAGTCTGGTTTGAAAATTTTTACTTTGAGCAATGTGAAAATGTTTTATATAGGAAACAAGGAAGTGTAAGTGGGGACTCAATCTCCAGGTCCACATCAATGTTCAAATAAGCCAAAATACATTGTCCACCATCTTTTAGAACCTGTTGTAAACCATAATGGAAATTTGACCACTGGTAATTGGTATTCAAGTGTTGAGTTAGCTGAGAGTCTTTTGGCAAAGAAAATTATATTCCTAGGCACCCTAAGAAAAATAAATCAGCTACCCCTCCAGAATTTTTGCCAAATAAATAAAAGGCAGTAGGGAGAAGTTTCCAGTTCCATTTCCAAAAAGAGATGACAATGGTTTCTTATACTATAAAGAAAAATAAATGTGTAGTATTGATTTCAACCATGTACAACAATGAAATTGACAAAGAACTAAGAAACCAGAAATAATTATGGTTTACAATACGATCAAAGGAGGAGTTAATACAGTGGATAAATTATGCTCTAGCTACTAGGTCAAAAGAAAAACAAAAATATGGCCGATGGTAATTTTTTATTACATAATAAACATCTGCGTTGTTGTTCAGCATCACCCATCAGAAGTGCCAGTTTGAAGAAATATATTTCTCAAAAATCTACCTCAGGAATTGATGATGGAACATTTGTAGCCAGGTCAGAAATAATAAACCTCCCCTTAGATGTTAAAACTTTTCTAAATATTCGCTATCTGGAAATAGCTGTTAAAGATGCTGAAGTGACAGCTATATCCTCAGATACAGTGCCCAAGGAAAAGTGACTTAGAGGTAAAAATGCAACTCAAGAAAATCGAATACTACAAAAACATGTAAAAAGTGTTCAGTGTTCGTGTGTGAGAAACATTACAAAATAATACGAGAGGATTCCTTACAGGTCATGAAAGGTGTCAGTGAAGACAGTTCATAATATATTTCATAAGAATAAATAATAATTATGTAAATAATAAATATGTTTTATTTGCTCATATTTTTTAATATGTAGAGTATGTAGTATATCATTTGGTACTGAAACATTTTATTAGTAATAGCAATAATAATTTTTTTTTGTTTGTGGACTAAATATTAGTTTCAGTTAAATTACAATTTTCTTTTTAAATTGGGTGTGACAAAAGTGTTCACAATATGCCTGCTTTGTTAAAAAACATTTTAGATCATAGAATCTTCACTAAATATCATTAAGGAAATCAAAGAGAACAAAAGATGTACACTGTCCAAAATATGGTAAGCGCCAAGTGGTGGTACTAAAGCCTCAGTGCCTGGCAGAAAGTTAATACTACTAACAATTCTTACACATAACTTCATAAAAACACAACTACATTATTTTTAAGTATTTTTAATTTTTTAATGCATAAGGTAGAGAAAAAAATTACATACCCCTCTTTTGCAGCAAGTTTAATGTGATATGTATGGTTACGAAGAGGTGGAAGCAATTCTTCAACGTCATCCATATTATTTCCCATTGGTTCTTCTAAGTGAAATGCTTGCTCAATTTCAGGTTTTTTCTCCCAAACTTCTTTGAAAAATGGAGTATAAAATGCAGCTTAAAAATAGAAGATAAAAGTTAAAACAAATAACAATGCAGAAATATTAAGAATATAATTTTGAATGGTAATGTGTATACTCTAAGATGATTTTAGTTAGAGTTCGGTAAAGGTAGATCCAAAAAACACAAATTTAAAAAATGTATTTTTTAATAATGGATTATCAGCAGGGTTTCTTTTGTTTATTTGGGCAGTTAATAGTTTCATGGCCACCCCCTGAGCAGTAGCCACAACTTGATTATTGAACTTTACAATACTTCACAAAGTGTCCATAACCTTGCATTTATTACATCAGTATTATTATTATTAACAGCATGGAGGGCGTTCCGGATAAAGAGGGCCGTGGATGCTGCCATTAATCTATCCAAGGTATGCGACAGAATGAACATATTACTGTGAAATGTTTGGGACTGGGATGGCTTGAAAACAAGATTACCGAAGGTTGAACCTATCATGTTTAGCAAAAAAAATTTTAGATGTCAGATTGCCAAGAGATTTCTACAACATGCAGAAGTGTGAGGCAAAGGGATTAGGGGTGAAAGGCATGTCGGAATGCTCCAATTATCTACCTGCAGAACAAATATATTCAGGAATGAATTACACATCTCAGTATACAGGGAATTAAATTCATTGCCTCTTGAGGTTAAAGGGTCATTCTATATTGTAGATAGGGAAGTTTTTTTTTATGTACACCATGAGAAGGAACCTATGTTTCAAGACTGGTGAAATTATTAGATTACTTTTAAACAATTAATGAGAGGGAAAAAAAAATTTAAAAAATCTATCTGTTCCAGCCAGGACTCGAACCTGGATCTCCTGCTTGCCGGGCCGGAATGTTTCCATTACACCACCGCGACAACCCATATAACTTATTATGATAACTTAGATAACTTATTATTTTATTCTAATCCCTCTCATTAATTTTTTATAATTTACTTGGGATAATAAACCACAACCAAATTAATATTTATTAGATTACTATTTTTAACCAATTATTTAAATTATCAAATACACAGTTTTTTGGAAGCTTACCTTTTGAAAAATACAAAGATGAGGAAAGGTCCTACTAATATCCAGCTGAATTAATTCCATACTACTTTCACGATCAGAATCAATAGTTGATGGTTCATCCAATGTTTCAGTACTGCCACAAGCACTCTTTAGTCTCTCTTGTGCTCTGGAAAAATGCAAGTTACATAATCTTAATAATATGTGAATGTTGTGTCATTAAGTAACATTGAAAAAATTATATCAGGGCCACAGCCACAGATCAAACTGACAACCTCTATCATTCGAGCCACTAAGTACACCATACAGCAAAGCTATAAGATAATTTAGTATTTTAACTAAGGACACTATGTCCTCTCTCATCTTCATGATAGGCAGCCCTGAAGATGGCTTACAATGTAAGCCGAAATGTTGGCAGATAATCTTTTAAAAAATACACTTTGTTTTTTATTTGTATTTTTTGGATCTACCTTGACCAAACCCCAACTAAAATCATCTAATAACTTAGTTTATTAATTTCCTTACTTTACTTAATTCAAAAGATAAGGAAAGTATAACGATTCTGGACACCTGTAAGTATATATGAGTGTAATGGAAGTTAGTAATATAACATGATTGTCATACAACTGAAATCATGAGTATTTGTAGCTCAATACACACACTTTCACCCATTTAAAAAGAAATTGAGTAAGAAATTATTGCAGCACGGCATCTAAAAAATATTTTCTGAGAGTGATTAAGATAGTGTATTTTCTGTTTGTCAACTTCTTTTATTATCTGTAAGCCAGTTATCTACTAATCTAAGTGACATTTCATTGTTTTCAGGATCATGAGTATTCTCAGGTAGTCATCTCCATCACCCTCAAAACAAACAGGAAGCTGGAAATCAGTTGATATTAAAGTAAGCTGACAAATATAAAAAGCAAAATCTTACTCATCCTTATTATGAGTTCCTACCTGTTTATTTAAAGAGAAATATTTTCTGCCATAAGCAGTAGAACAAATGGGTCTGAACGTGTTGATAAAATTTGTTTTAATTCTTCTTTTCTTTATCTCTAAAAAACTAAAGAAAAAAATGAAACTTGCAAACAAAAATTAATATTTTAAACATTTTCTTATTACTGGCAAAATTGTTGTATGTCTAGATATACTGAAATTACCAGTATAAAAGCAACTTCTTCTTTACTGTCCAATTCAAACTTTTTTCGTAGCATTTTCTTAGATATAAATAAAGAGTTAGATATTCATTTTAAAAATTACCTAAAAGGAGCTAATCTGATCTTTAAAAAAGCAAAGACTATTAAAAAATATTTTACATGGGAGCTGCATAATCTAAACATATTTCCCATGTTCATTAAAGATGGACATAAATGGGAGTAAATGAGGGATTTTAATTTACAAGCCGGAGAGAGCAATGAGAGTAAAAGGTGCAACCACTAATGTTTGCTCTTGTCTGGCTGGGTAGATTGAAAGGGGAAAGTGCTCACCCATCATACACTGCCGGACAAAATTAAAGGATCACTTCAATATTTTGAAATTCCTGAACTGTATAGGGTATTTTTGAAAATATTCTTTTTTCTTTGGAAGTCACACTTTATTATAAGGGTAATAAAAAATAAAAAATTATTTTCTAGAAATTTTTAATAGGAAAACAAATCAAAAAATAAAAATGTCCTACAGTCTCAAAATGAAAAAGTAAATCTTTGAAATGAAATGAAATAACAAAACTGAATAAAAAGGAAGAATTCGAGGAAAACGATCAATAATTGGTATTCCCACCTCTAGCTCTGATAATTGCTTCCATTCTCCTGCCCATTCC
>KZ807447.1:274656-286354 GCA_000696205.2 Oncopeltus fasciatus
AAATGACATTAATGAAAGTCACATGAGGAGAGATGGTGACCAGTGACACCACTCTCAAATTATTTACAGACTATGTCCCCAGGAGGTCACGGGGCCATCTTCATTTGAGCCGAGGGGAGGGTTGTAGGGGTTGGAGTTGGAAGACAAGGTCTGTGCTAGTGGATTAGGATGGAATGGCAGTTTACTGTGGAAAAGGCTGAAGCGGGAAGAAATTAGATCCTGAACAAAAGGAATATAAAAATAGTGGTGAAGAGAGGAATTGGATACGTAGTAGGGAGCATTAGCGATTATTCGGAGGGTTCTGGATTGAAAGGACTGGATTCGTTAGATGTTGGAAGGCTTGGCGGCACCCCAGATTTCTACTCCGTAAGTCCAGATTGGTCGTAATAAGGTTTTGTAGAGCATCAGTTTGTTTTCAATCGTAAGATTTGAGTTCTTATTCATGAGTCTGTATAGAAGTCCATATCCTCGATTGAGTTCTTGTCTTTTATTTTTTATGTGTTCGTCCCATGTATTTCAGTTTAAACAGAAGACCACTGTGCCAGACTCTATCAAATGCTTGGGAAATATCCAAAAAAAAGCTTCTGGACAGTACTCCTTGCGCTAAAGGGAAGAGGAAATGTAGTTTACAATGCGAAACACCTGCTGGACAGTAGAATGCTTACGTCGAATGCCAAACTGATGATTTGGGAGGATATTTTAGGGTTCAATATCGTTTCGACAGATTCGTTTTAACAGAACTTTTTCGAAAACCTTAGAAAGTGAAGGAAGGAGACTTATAGGATGGTAGGTTGAAGGATTATGTGGTGGTTTTTCAGGTTTGGGAAATAATATTATGTTGAAATATTTCCAGAGAGGGGAGTGTGTAGTTTGGAGTATACAATTATAGATGTAGGTAAGGAATATAATTGCCTTCTTGGGAATATTTTGGAGAATTTGACTGGTGATCAAATCATATCCGGGTCATTTGGGCTTAGGCAGACGAGAGATTATATACTTGAGCTCGGAAGGTGTTACTGCCTTGAGTGGTACAGACATAGGTAATGGCATGTCCAGAGACTCCTCAGTCTCCATGGTATTGGACAGGTCAAAGGGGGTCTAAATGTTTGCTTGAGGTGCTGGGCAAACATTTTGGCCTTGTCTTTGTCAGAAGAAGCCCAGGAACCATCTCCTCGGCGCAAGGGGGTAGAAGTTTCATGGCTCTTATGGATTCGGCAATCCAGAGGGCTTTGCATCCTGCTGAGAGGGTACACAGATGGGCATTAAAAGCCTCATTCCGTAAAGCTTTACGAGCCTGGAAAGACGATTAAAGTCTTTGCGATCTGTGGGGTCTTTTTCACAATAAGATTATTTTACAACTGTTTCTCCTCTTTTCGACTTATATTTGGCAAAAAACTTTTGCTATATGCCTCATTTTCCAAAATTTTTGGCAAACAAAATTGTTACCTGTAGTTTATTAACAAATTACTTAAATATCTACATCACTAGCATAAATGATGAATTCACCAAACGACTCTATATAACGAACTATTTAACTTTGTGTTATTCCTTTTCACCTAGGTATGGCACTTAACATGTTCCAAATATCTTTCTTAATAATCACATTATCTTTTGCTACTTTCATAGTTATCTCCAACATGGAAAGATCATTGAAGGCAATCATATTTCCTCACTGTAACTGGCTGACATTAATACCTCCAAGAAGGCCTTACATGATTTATGTAAAATAGAGGCATAATAGAGTGGAAAAAGAAACTCATATTTATTGGCACTATACTAACTTAAGGACTCATGATTATGAGTCTCAAACAAATTATGAAGTCATTATGGACTTGTCAATCAGTTACAAGACTTGAAGTGAATTCAATGTGGGAAGAAAACTTGTGGTTTTTTTTTTTTTAGTGAAGTTAGCCAAGATAAAACTGAATAAAAATCTGGACTAGAATAATTTTTAATTTGCTTTTTATTTATGTTGAGGTTATCGATTAATCTCAAGGCTGAGTCATTTTTACATTACACCACATAGAGCAATGGTTATCATGCCTAAATGATGATTAGGACATACTGGTTTGAATACCCCCAAGAGAAACTTATTTTTGGAAGAAAGATTATTAAATTTAAAAAAATCCTAATTAATGCACATGTGTGTATATCTACGAGAATAACTATATTTTATTATGCTCTTTTTTCCCATTAATTTAAATTAATGTTTTCTGGTGGGTTGCGTTGTACTAACTTTTTGTAATAAGTCCTTTCAAATAACAAAGATTTTCACTTTTTACACAGATACTCCACATGGAATTATTTTATGAAATGACAAAAAAAAAANAAAAAAACATACTTCAAGGTTGCTAAAGAAGCTTTTCGTTTAGTTGAATACACCAATATGAATCCATGAACTAATTCTTCACGAAAAGCATTGGCTCCATGGAAAGATGATACTATAACTTCAACTCTTCTCTTAGACGAGCCCAAGAATGTTTCTATAATTAAACTCCTTTCACCACTTAAGAAACAACAATGATGACTCAAAAGAGGAGACAATACATTTTCAACTGAATAAGGATCTCCACAAAATAAACACATGATAATTCTGAAAATTTAAGCAGAAACAAATTTTCATGAAAGAAGCAAGCTAATAATTTCTTTGTAATTATCAAGAATAAATTTCAGCTTAATTCTAAAAATGAAACACATACTTCTATATGCATACATATTTGAATTATTACAAGATAAATATAATTTGATCAATTACAATTTACAGCCCACAAATCATTCATTTTTCTTTTGGATCAAGAAAATAAATATAAAAACAAAAGCCTGATCAGTGTCATGAGTGTTTAGAATACGAAGGATATATGTAAATTCCCTCTCCACAATGGCCCTTAGTGGCTGCAAAGAAGATTAAAAAAAAGAAAAAAAATTAACTTCTTTCAAACAATCGAACTGAAATGTTCTAGCTTCAATTTTAATTATTTTAATATGCACATTTTATATATGTCCAAATATGCAATTTTATCTATAATATAATTCGCAAATATAGTAATATGATTCCAAAAATATTTTCCTGGTTTTTCCAATTTCAATAACTGATACTATTAACATAAGAAGAATTTTAGGAAAAATTGATAATAATTGGGCCAAATATTGAGACTAATTAAAGACAAAGGAATAAAGTTGTTATATTCTGAAAAAAAAAAATTATTTTTTAATACATGACTAATAGCTTAAATTAAATGACAGCCAACAACATGAAAGTATTGTACATAAGAATCCTGAAATGAGTATTAAAATTACTTGAATTGTATTGAATAGGGTATAAAATTAATAAAAATCAATTGGAAGACTGGTCCCCAAAGTGTTTTATAATATATCTTACTGCTTCCCACCCTTAAAAACTAATTTTATTTGTTTAGAGAATTCATCTCTCTATCTCAAAAGAAATAGTTTGCTGTTGAAATCCCCATACCTGATGAGGATGTATGTGGTTCAAAAGGCAAGTCTTTATAAATTACACCTGAAGATGACTGCTTACTCAAAAATGTATGGTTCTATTCAAACAAAAATTTGGCTGTTATGTAAACCATAAAGTATATGCTTAGCATCATCACCACTTAGAACTTTTAAGATTTTAGCAAAAATTTATATTTTTTCTATAATGGAGGCATTTTTTAAAAATGGTCTGGAGAAATCCTAATAAATTGAAATTAATGGTGATATAGAAGTAGTGCTTTGTCGGTTTAGTGTTCATTTGTTGAGGGAAGATTTATCAAGTCAGCTGTCGTCTCCGACAACTGCGATACTCTGGACATTCACAAAGCAAGGACTGCACCACTTCCCCTGCAATCAGATGGCACAGGAACAAGGAACAATATTCATGTAGGTCCTTAACAGAGGAGAATAAAGTGGATTCCATCCATTCAGTTTCATAGAATAACAACTACCAACTCAAATTTCGCTACCTAACTGACTTTTGAGTAAAATCATACTCAAGTTAGACAAATTGTCCAAAATAAGGATATTTATAAGCACAAAAAACAGGGAGGTATATTAGGATATATCCTATAGGAAGCGTCAAATATGGTCTTATATGTATTACAATATAAATGTGTGAGAGATTATTCTAGTACTATATATAGTACTAGAAATAATCTCTCACACATTTATACTCTAATAGATATAAAGCCATATTTGACGCTTCAAATATACTCCTCTTAAAATATTGTTTATCAAGACTAAAGTAATGAAGCACAACATCATATCAATAATAATTTCCATAAAGATGTTCTCGTTGGCTAGCACGGTCTCAAGAAATAATCATAAATACTTCTTCTGAGCTTGAATAGTTGAAAAGTTAATTTTTGTCAAGCTTTCACACACCATGTAGGCTTAATGTAGAATGAGTGAACTTCAGCTCTGAAGAAGCATGATTCACATGATTTGTGAAAGCTCAGCAAAATTAACTTTGGCGTGGTCAAGCCTGGAAGAACTATTTATGAAAATGTTGATATATTTAAAAAAATATAATTTTGTAAGAACAATAGCTGTTGTTATAGGTTAATAATTTGGTTTTGCTGGTCAACATAAAATTGTAAATCAGTGCTTGATAAACCAGCCAAAAGAAAATATTTTAAATTATGGAACTTTCAGAAAAATTTATTAAAATTGTATTAAAAAGTATTTTTAATTGTCACAGGGCTAGATAAGATTAAATAAACAAGGGTTAACAAATATAATTGCCAAAACATCCAGAGGAAGGCAAATAAGCGAAGACATACAACCAAAAAGGAATTCATGCCAGGAAAACACAAGCAGAATCAGCAAAGTTCTATACATTTATCACAACAGTCTAGTAAACCAACACACTGCTATATAGTACAGAAGATTGGCATTATAATATTCTCTAAAAGAAATAACTCAGTAATGCATCTGGAAACTATCTATATTTAATGGGTTGCCAAATAAATGATCCACCAGAATGCTGCAGGTCATATTCTTTTTTGGTCCATACTGTGTCAAAAGCAATGAAGAGGTTAAAAATTTAAAAATATAATATTAATGGTAAAAAATTTGAAAGTAAATTTGGTAGTTATTAATAAATTTGATTACCTGATATCTGGTTCTATGCCATCAACAACTGACTGATAAACACTTCCTACTCCTATTCGTTCATGAATGCATTGGAGGAGAAGCTTCAAAGATTTTTTAATTAATTTAGAATTGAATTTGTCAGTGCTGTATAAATCATCTTCTAAAGAAACATCGATAAATGAGCACTGTAAACTGAAATGAGATTTAAAAAACAAATATTAGCTTTGAAAAATACAATTAGAAAATTATTTTAAAAAGTCAGAAATCTGATGCCATTACCTGTCTGATAAACTCTGTCCTTCATCATGTAGTCTTAGAATTTCTTCTTCCTCTAAATGAGTTTCTGCAACAAATATCATAACCACAGGAAGCCCTTGAAAAGGGAGTCTATCCTCTTTCTCCAAATTAGAAACTAGTGTTTTTTCTACACTTTCTCTAACATACTCAAAACTCTCTGAGTCAGAATAAATACAGACACAGCCTAGAACAAAATTTTAATGTATTATGTATGTGTAAAATACATACACACACATGTACGTGTACGAGTGAGTGTGTTTTATACATATAATAACATATATAATATGACAGTGCTCCACATGGTGTAGTAAAAAACTAATTGTTATGACGGTTAACATCCTTCCCGTCTTCAGGCGCCTAACTTAAAAAGTATATTTAATTCNTTATATCATACATGCTAAATGTAAATTAGCAGCTCATTGTTAAATTATTTTTATTATACTTGTTAATTTACTTCTATTAAATCATTATCCTACTTTTTCTGCTAGGTTTGTTCATACTACTTCTATTATGTCTTCATAGGACCTCATTAAATAGTATTTAAAGTTATAATCACTGTTAATAACTCTTTTAAAATATCATAATTACTTACTGTTCCAGTATTGATAACTAATCCTTACTTTTTCTTAGAAGTATGCAGTAAAAATTAGAACAAGAGGTATTGCAAATTTTATGTACATATAAACAAAATTATATAGAAAAAACTTACCAAGAAAGAACTTAGTACAATAAGGTATTATTAATTCTTTATTGCGGCAATATTTACTTATAGTAAATCAATTTTGTTGATATATATATATAGGGAAAGCAGACAAAACTTACTGTAATGACTGTAAATTTATAGTTTTATTTATTTAGCTTCTCCTTTGTCAATAAATTTATAGTTTTAATACATACATTATTTACAATTGTGTCAAGAATGATAAGATTAGAGAACAGCTGGGGGTTGGCTCCCTAAAGAATAACCTTGAAAAGAGACAACTTAGATGGTTTGGACATCTCTGCCAGATGAATGGGGACTGAGACACCAGAAAATACTTTGAAGCCAGACCAACAGGAAAACGTCCCAGAAGGAGACCCAGAACTCAATGGACTGACTACATCTCAAGTGTAGGAGAGAAGAGGAGAAAAAATTAGAATGCCATGAGGTTGCTGGCTCGAGATTGGGAGGCTTGGTTTGCCTGGACTGAGGCACCTCCACGCTGAAAGGCACTAAGGAGGAAGAGAAAAAAAAACCACAAAACATTATATACAATATTTGTAAATCCCAATTACTTTTTTATTAAATTGAGAATGTCTCTCATTAAATTCATTGATGAGTGCTATGAGAAATATTTAGAATATTAGATGTTTACTACTTATGAACAGCTGATGAGAGGGGTGTTATGTAAACAAACATGTGTACCAACTGTTGGTGATGAAATATATCATTTGTTGAAAACTCAATATATATATAATAGAATGATACTATGTCTTGAAAACAAGAGCTAATATATAATTTTTATGGTCATTTTCGGTTTTAACACGTGGAAATACATTAAAATCAGCTAATTTCAACCCCAAAACAAAAACTTTGTTGTTCAGTGTTATCCGTCTTCATTGGTTTCTGCAAACCATCGAGCGTTTTCGGACATTATCCATCCTCGTGGCCGAATACATTTGTTCACTGTCACTGTCTGTATTCAACTCTCAAGAGTTGAGCTAATTCTTCCCCTAAATAATTTTTCGTATTAAATTTTCTTTCGGGTCTATCATAAATTTCAAGTTAAAAATAAATCATATTACGATACAATTATTGTCAGAAACAAATAAAAGTTAATAATGAATTTAATTAATCATTTTAATATTTATTTCAAATACAATTTACTTACTGCCTTAATGAAAAATAATGATCAGCAGCCAAACATTGACTTCTATAATTAAGAATCAATGGAGTTTAACTCAGTTTAATATCATAAACTAAACTCAGACACCAACCTGTACCAAATTAATCACCTCGGTACATAAAGGCCAGAAAATCGAGAAACCCACTGGAAGTGGTAGTTGTACCACTGCTGCAGCAGTTCCGTGCCAGCAAGAAAGGATTCTCCATTCTTGTAGAAGAGCAGCAAGAAGACAATGGTAAAGAAGATAAGGCAATGAGAAGACAAGAGCACCCAGTTGAAAGAAATCGAGGCAAGTAGCAGTGCTTGCAGAAAGTGGCTATTGTACCTGACTGCTCAGAAAAGACTATGGTTCAACAATGGTTTCAAATAGAGATCCAGGGGATTTGTACGATCATAATTAAAGTTTGTATTATACCAATGGGATCAAGAAAGAAAACCACTTCATTGTTTTCGGAAGAGAAATACAGGCTTTAAAAGAATTCCCGACTTCAAAAGGGAACTTCATCGTCTGAAAGAAGTGCTTTACAAGATTAAACTCAAGCTTGAAGTGTATAAATATGAAATATCTTAAATTAATCGTGTTATTTGAGAAAAGAATCACAAATTTTTGGGTTCATGGTGCTGTGCAAATTCATGACTTTTAGAATCGTTTGTTGAGTCAGTTCATTAAACAATTCATAGTCTTCTAGATTTCTTTTCGGTCAATGCTCTTCTGTTGGCCATCACAACGTTCTTACTAAACTCACAAGTAAAAACTAAAGTCTCTTAAATGTTAGAAAATCTTCAATAAGATGAACCTTGCTAACAACTAACCATTTACTGATAGGAAGAAAGAAAAGAAGTGGATTAACTGACCCTTTTCTCCATAAATGGGTGGGAATATAAACAGGTACAAGATTAACTGGATAAGATACAACACAAAGTCCAGTCTGGGGCAATGGAATTCCTATTTTTATCTCTTATGTAATAATAATATAAATATTTGTAAGTGATCCTTTAATTTTGTCCGGCAGTGTAAGTTTTAAGTAGTATTGCAATATCATACTGTTTTATGATGATGAACTTAAAAAAGCCAAAATTTCTTAATTATTTTTGAAGCCAACAATATTATTATTAGACAAAATTATTGTTAATAATGTTAGTTTTACTTTCCAAGAAATTTTTATTTGTTGTTATATAATTTTTAAAAATTAAAAAAAAATTGTCTTTGTTTCCATAGCATGTACAACCTTATCAGTTACTTATTTTTACAAATATAACCATATTCTTCAGGCAAAATATCTTTGTATTATTATATACAAAATTAATTATTAGCCATTTTCCACAAAAACTCTAGCTTCTTTGCCAATTACAAGGTAATCCTTTCAGAAAAGAAATGTTTGAGATAAAGGTGTATCAAAATTTGAGTGAGTTTCCTTGATTTAATACTATCCAGCCACAGAGGGTGAAAATGCAGATACTGGTAAGTATGAGAATGGGACTTTCAGAAGCCCATTCCCATGCTTACCATGGGAAAGCCAAAGTTTCTAAAGCCCTAGGTGCTTGTCTCATAGTTATCAGAGATTCTCACTATAGATGAAGTCCTATGAAGAATCAAGGCTTTTTGGGCAATGAACTTGACATCTCGATCAGTTGAGTATTGCTGAGAATGCTTAACATCTATTTGATGTTAAGTAGCTCTATTCGATTAAGTAGCTTGCCAAATAACTATGTCACACTAAATTGAGGCCTTCTTAGTGTGTTTCATTTAATATAAATTAAAAATATTTTTAGAAATCTATTTTGTATTACTGTTATATTTATGATTTAAATATAGTAATCATGAGGTCTATCTCTCTACATTTTATAAAAAAACCTGATTGAACACCATACAATTAACTTATTTTTTATAGCGTGAATATTTTTTTAATATTATTGTCTTAACACTCAAATACTGGTCAAAACATCAGAAATAAAAGAAGTAATAACTAGTAATTACCATGAGGAATAAAATCTGAAGATTGAAATGAATTCTGAGGAAGGCCAACATCACCATCAATTATTCTCGTTTCAAGAGTATAGAGGCGGTAATCTATTTCAATATCATCATCTTCACATAAACTCTAAAAAAAAAAAAAAAAAAAAAATTCAAATAGAAAAAATGTATTTCTAATATCTGCTAAGATTTTGGTTTTGACATTTTAAGCTATCTTTAGAACTGTTGAAATACAATACCAAAAGGAAACATGATAAAAACAAAAAATATATGATTTACAATATTATTATATAAACTTGGCGTTACTAAAAGTAATTACATATGAGACGTTTTGGAAAACCATAACAATATGTGTACAAGTTCACCTCACGCATCTATTTTCCATAGAATCAACTATCACAAAAATGTCATAAATAAAAAACAAATAAAAACTGCCCTCACAAAACACATCATCCACAATGGACACACATTTGACTTTGAAAAAATTACTATTCTTTCCACTAAACCCTATGAACACAAACACCAATTATATGTAATTATACAAATTTATTATTACTAATTAAACATTACTATGCAATTTGTACATTCATATAAATACATATACATACGCACATACATTTATTTGTTGTATTTCATTTTAAAAAATAAAATGAACCAAATTTGTATATTAGTTACACATAAAACACCACATCCCTCTGTTCCTTTATGTTGATAAGGTGCAAAAACCCTATCAATGTGATAAAAATTAACCTTGTCAACTAAAAATGTACATACATTCATGTATTTCCATATATCGAAATTTCTATATATCAAATTTTTTTACTAGAACCCTGAAATTTGATAAATGGAGGTTCTACTGTATGTATGTATATATAAATGACAAAATACTCATAACTTTGATGTATTTAATAAATAAGAACAGGAGGAAGAATAAGCCTAGTGAACACATGCAAAAAAAAAAAGGAGAATTATACAGAGTACTTCAAATTTTCAAGAAGACTAGTCGTCCTTAAGACTCTCTCTTCATACCTCTCTGACAAAGGGTGAGTAGTTTCCCTGAAAATTTGAAATACTTTATAATTTTTTCCCCTTTTTTCTTGCGTTCACTACGCTCATTCTTCCTCCTGTTCTTACATATATACACACATACACCAATACAGTCACATAACATAAAGTTATAACACACAAAATAAAGTTTACTTTACTATGACATTATTACATATTAGTTATATTATGCATTTAAGTTTCATTTCATAGTATATGATAGAAGTAAATATTATAAGCAAGACCTTCATTTCAGATGTAAATTCATGTGCCAATCCATTTGCACCCAACATAACAAGGTTCAACTGACTATTGCTTCCATTTAAAGACCAAAGAAGGCTTTGACTCCAAGATGTCCTATAAAATAAAGTTAATAAAACTTGAAATACAGTTTGAGAATGATATTTCAACTAAGTTACAATATTAAAAATTAAATTACCTATGAATTTTATTTGCAAATATCCGCTCAATGAGAGCATCCATACAATTAGGAAATGCTGGGCAATGCTCTCTTATTGGGCAATGGACAAATCCTAAATGTTGAAAAAGCATTAACTTCCGATCTTGATCAAGTCTATCAAGAGATTTATACCTGAAAAATATATTAAGGTGATCAGCCCAATCTTTAAAAACAACAGTTTTTACTTTAAACAAGAAACCATTTGGTTTACCTAGAATCATCTTTTAATGCATCAGTGATTTCTTTAATGTCATCTTGAGTAATTGTACCAGTTGGGGCTATACTTTTAAAATGGTAAAATAGATCAGCATTTTCCAGTAAAAGTTCCTGGAAATAAAAGTGAGCACTGTTATTCTGAGATCAAAGAAAATTAAAAAAAAAAAATGAAAAATACTAAAAGTACTTATTAATTTATAAATATTAATTTAGTTGTGGTTTATTATCCCACGTAAATTTTAAACAATTAATGAGAGGGAATAGAATAAAAAAAATTTCTGTCCCAGCCAGGACTTGAACCTGGATCTCCTGCTTTTCGGGCCGGTATGCTTCCATTGCACCACCGGGACGAGCTAGATAACTTATTAAATTCCCAACACAAAAGCGTACCGGCCCGGAAAGCAGGTGATCCAGGTTCGAGTACTGGCTGGGACAGATAGATTTTTTATTCTATTCCCTCTCATTAATAGATTTTGGAGAGGGAAAAACTGTTCCTTACGAGCTGAACTTAGTACATTTATGGGTATTCCTTTTTTTTTAAACTTGTCAATTTTAATTTTTTCAGAAAAATGTGAAATGTATACATACTAAACAAGAACAGGTGGGATAAAGAGTGTAGTGAACATACAAAAAGAAAAAATTACAAACAGTAAAATTTTCGGGGAAAAAATTACTCTAATTTTTTCTTTTTGTGTATTCACTGCACGGAAGAAAACTTGTGGTTTTTTT
>KZ807447.1:300761-324257 GCA_000696205.2 Oncopeltus fasciatus
AGGGTCATTGGAGGGAGGGGCTATCTACAGGTTGCCACCCTTTTTTAAACACCCATGGCTCAGGACAAGCTTCTATATTATAAATAAAAGATTGACCTGGGCGGGATTTGAACCCGCGGCGTCAGGATTGCGAGACCCGCACGGATCCCCTGAGCTATCCCGGCGCCCCTATTTACAGACTTTCTCAAATAAGTGATTATGGCATCTGGGACAGTGAGGGTCAAAGTCAACCATATTTGACTTGTTCTCTAAGGGCAGTAATCAGCGCAGATATATTTCCAATGGCTTTATCAATGAACAATATTTATGATGCCATATATCCAGGAGTCAATGGTAATAGTACGTTTGAGAAGTAATGTTGCAGCAATATCAGATTGGTATGTTATGCTTCTCACCAGAGCTATTGAATTAAGAATCTTGGGTAACTATCTCATCTAAGTATCTCATAATTTTCTTTAGGGCCTCATAAGGGGATGATTTTATAACTAGAATAGGAACCTGTTTTTAAACAATTCAGTCCAAACTCAAAATTTTAAGGTGAAATTTCATTAAACTACTTCTTATCTTTGTATTTCATCACTTGTTGGCCTACAAGAGTTTCATACCTCTGTGCTCTCATTATACCAAGGATAAATCTATAACCCACATTGAAATAAAGGTCCCTTGTATTAAGAATAAAATCTGATTTAGGAGTAATAGTATATACACACATTCAAAGGCAACATAAATAACTTACTCAGACTTTTTTTGTTCTTGTTGAATAGAAAGAATATGAGTTTTGAAAACAGTTTCAGCTTCTCCGGTTTCCAAAATATCAGCTGGTAATCGCCTTTCACGATTTTCTCCTCCATTATTCCATTCAGCTTCATTCCAAGAGGAATCCTCTCCTGATTTATAAAAATAATTATTGAAGTCAGGGTGCTCTTTTATGTGTTGCAAAATTATAGACCAATCACTGAAAAAGTTAGATTTTAAAAATTAAGCTTAAAATATTAAACAATTAATTATATTGATTAATGAAATTAAGAGATTGCACTTGATTGTAATTTAGAGATTCCTTAAAATATTTTGGATAGATATTTTTTAATTAATTATACTAAAAATTGTAAAAAATTTTATTATGCTTCTACCACAAAGATTATGTAAAACAAAAGAATTCAAAACTCAATAACTTGAATATTGGAAAAATTATTCAGTACCAATCCTGAAGCTGAGAAATATCAGGAAGCATTTCTTGAAGAATGTCAGGAAGAATTTCAATATAGCTCTGAACTTTTTTGGCCAAGTGTTCATCTTTCAGCTTTTTAACATGGCGTCGAAAAATGCGTTGAGTATTGGCACTCCCAAATTCTTGAGTAAACTTTAAAAGTTCATCATTTTTTGCAAATTTTTTGTAAGTTTGACTCCACATTGATTGGTGATCTGTAATCTATATAACACCATAAATATAAAAGATTCCTATTTAATGTATATTGCAATAATGAATTAAATAAAAATTTCTATAATTTGAAGAGCAAAAGCTGGATTACAATGATAAATGTAAAACAGTCCAAACAAAAAGAATTCAGTTATGTGATAGAGTAGATTTAATAACAGCAATCAAACTTTTTTAAGAGCATTTTAAAACAAAATTTCCCAACAAATAAGTTCAAAGTTAATTGGATGATATAGATAAAGGCTCCTATAGAAATAGGCAAATTTTAGCAAATACATATCAAGGGCTAAAAAAACAACTAATAACAATTTTTTATTGCAAGGGAACAGAATAAAAAATCTAACTGTCCCAGCCAGGACTCGAACCTGGATCTCCTCCTATACGGGCCGGTGCATTTTCTACTTATGCTACCAGGACAAGTCTGATAAGTTATTAAATTTCCCGCACAAGTGTTGAGTGTCTAACCTCCGAGGCTGACGAATATATCGTCTTATGCTCGGAGGAGCTGACATTGTCAAGCTGTTTAAATGACTCTCGTTATTTACTTTTAAATTTTTAAAAATTTACGTGGGATTATATACCACAACAAAATANTAAATGACTCTCGTTATTTACTTTTAAATTTTAATTTTATAAATATTATTTTTTTGTCAAAAAAAAAAAATGTATAAACACAACTAATGATTGTTGATTTTTTTTAAATAATCTATTTTCAAGGGTAAGAGGGTACATAATCAACTGAATCTTAAAACAGTTTATAATCCATCTACATGACTAATCACATGACCAGAGCTGTATTTATATACAAATCCTCTCCAACTGAACTGAACTGAAATTAAATTTTTTTTAAATTTCAGAACCATAAAAATATTATAATTACTACTCTGGGAATTATTGATGTAATTATGCATTAATAAATGTTTTATTAATTATTATAGTATTTGCTATTGTTTAATTAATTTATGTTAAGAGCAAGTCACTGTCTGTTAGTTTGTGTGGATCATGATGGCAGTTGTCAGTTAAATTTTTGATTGAAATGGCTGCATGACTGGTGATTGTTATGTAAAGTAAATATCCAATTTATCCAATATCTTTGACTATCAGTTTAGCTATTTTATATATCCCAAGGTACTCTGTTAAAATTTTATGGGCCCAGTGTACCCATTTTGAGATACAAACTCAGTATTTTGATAGTAAAGTAGGATTTTGATGTTTTGAAATTAGGCCACACAGCGGGTGCTGGTAAACATTCCTCGGATTTTATGTACTTTGTGGTCCACTCAGGGGCTACAAGTCATCTTTTGAAAATGGATTACATTGACTATTTAAGAGATTCGACTTCAGTTAATTTGATTATTGGTCTTGCTAAGAAAGGAGAGTGTGTAAGTGCTGTAAATAAAGGTAACCTACTGTGCTTATCTGAGAATGGTGATAATGTCAATATTTGAGATGTTTTAGTTTGTGACAATTTATAAATGAATCTCCTATCCGTGATGAAATAAGAAGAAAAAGGATATAAGGTTTTATTTGAAAACTCAAGTGTCAAAATTATTTGTGGTAGTAAAGTTTTAAGAGGAGAACTTTTTGGAAAACTTTATGTGGTGAAATTACATCTCATTCAAGAGCAAGCTAATGTGGTTACTGCAAGTAATAAATTGATGCATCACAGAATGGCACACAGATCACTCTTCCTGGTGGGACTTTGCGACATTTGTCTAAAAGGTAAGCAAACCAAATTACCATTTATGAAATCTATTCCCGATGAATGGAAAGCAAGTAGAGTTCTCCAACGTGTTTCTACAGATTTTTGTGGAAAAATATCGCCTCCCACTCATGATAACTTCAACTATTTCGTTACTTTTATCGATCACTTTTCTAATTTCTGAGTAACATATCTTTTACATTCAAAATCTGAAGTTTTTGATAAATTTTAAATTTATGTTGCAATGGCTGAGGCAAAGTTTGGTACTAAAATAGAAAATTTAACATGTGACAGAGGTGGAGAATATGTCTCTGGTAAATTTATTGAGTTCTGCTAACCTAAAGGAATTACTATTAGTTATCATACCTTCTATTGTCCGTCATCATTGGTTTCTGCAAAGCAAATTCTGTTGGCGAGCGCTTTCGGACATTGTCCATCTTCTGGCCGAATACATGCGTTCACTGTCACTGTCTGTATTCAACAGTTGAATACAGACAGTGACAGTGAACGCATGTATTTGGCCAGAAGATGGACAATGTCCGGAAGCGCTCGCCAACAGAAGATTGTTTGCAGAAACCAATGAAGACGGATAATAGAAGGTATGATAGTTCTATATTCATTGGTGGTGGAAATAACCTTTTAGATTATTTACTATTAGTTACTCGATGCCCAGGAATCCATCTCAAACTGGTAAAGCAGAAAGAAAGAAACCGTACCCTACTGGAGAAAGCAAGGTGCTTGCTATTGGATAGCAAATTAGATAAGGACATGTGGGGTGAATAACAGACTTCTGCAACTTATATCACAAATAGATTAGAATCCTCTGTTTTACCTAAAGGTGTCACTCCTGCTGAAAGATGATAATGTTACAAGCCCAATTTAAATAAAATCAAAATTTTTTGTTGCCCTGCCTATTCATTTATTCATAAAGAGGACAGACTAGGGAAATTAAGTGATCGGTATAAAAAGTTAAATATGGTTGGATATTGCGATAATGGTTTTCGCCTTTGGAACCCTAATATTAGGAAGATCAAGTTTGGGAGAAATGTATTTTATGAGAAAATAGAAACCTCAGATCATAAAGAACCAAGATATATAATTGTAACTCCAGAACAGAGACAGTCCCCGGTTAATGACGTTGAAGAAAAAGTTGAACCCCAGTATAATTCTGATCAGGAAAGTGATTTTCACGATTTTCCTTATGTTGAAGAAGAAAAATCAAAGCCTAAAAGAACCATACATAAACGAAAATACCTTGATGATTTTGTAACTTTTGCTTATGATGAACTAGCTCTGTCTGCTAATTATAATTGTAATGTCCTAAAAACTTGTTCCAAATTAATTCGTGATCCCAGTTGGTGTGAAACCATCAGTGATGAATTAAATTCCCTTGAAGCGAATGAAACATGGGAAGAAGTTGATGCACAAACTGGCGAGACACTAATTGGATGCAAATGGATATTCACAATGAAGACTTCAGAAGACAATATGAAGAAGGCCAGAATTGTGGTGCGAGGATATCAACAAACCGACAACCACCCTGATAACCTGTATGCTTCAGTCGCCCGCTTCACAACCCTTTCGGTGCTCCTAGCTGCTGTAGTGGAGAAAAATATGATTATCGACCAACTCGATGTGAGAAGTGAGTTCCTTAAGTTATCTTAAAGCACCTGTATTTATTAAGCCACCGGAAGGCTATAAGAGCGTCAGTGGAAAAGTGCTTAGATTAAGGAAAGCATTGTATGGTTTGAAACAAAGCCCTAAAGCATGGAACGACCACTTAAATGACATTTTTATAAAATTTGGTTTTAATAGATCTAAAGTAGATCCATGTCTTTATTTATTGTTTAATGATAATAATGTTTATGTACTTGTCTGAGTGGATGATTTCCTTATAGTGGCCAGTTCCAAATCTGATTTAGATTTTGTAAGGAATTTGTTTATGACTTATTTAGAATGAAAGGATTTGGGTAACAATAATTCATTTTAATTTTTGAGTTTACATATTTTTTAAAATCATCAAGGTGATATTATTATACATCAAGAAGGTTTAATTAAAAGAATCATTAATAAATTTAACATGACAAATGCTAAGGGGTAGAAAGGTACCTAGGTACCTATTGAACCTAAATTGAATCTTGAAAAAAGGATCAGTTAATGAGTGTCCTAATGTTCCATACAAAGAATTATTGGGTAGTTTGATGTATCTTATGATAGGTTCTCACCCTGATCTGTGTTATTCTATTTCATATTATGGACGCTTTCAAAATTGTTACACATATACCCATTGGAAACAACTCAAAAATATAATTAAGTATCTAATATATACAGCAAATTATAGTTTAACTTTTAAAAATTCAGATTGTAACTCAATTAATATACATGCATATGTAGATGCTGATTATGCATTCGAAATTAATGATAGCAAAAGTATATCAGGATTTTTCAATAAATTAAATAATAATGTTATCTCATGGGGATCGAAAAAGCAATCAACTGTTGCTGTTAGTACTAGCGAGGTAGAGTATTATGCTTTAGCTGAGTGTATCAAAAAAACACTATTTTTAAAGAAAATTTTATGTGAAAATTTTAATTTTGATGAAGTAATATAGATTTATGAAGATAATCAGAGTGCAATCAAAATTTCAGGGACAATGGAGACCAAAAGGTCAAAACATTTTGATATAAGATACTATTTTGTAAAGGTTTTGGTCGCTAAAGGTACAATTAAAATAAATTATATAGAATCTTCTGAACAACTCAGGGACATTATTATGACTAAGTCTTTGCCAACAACTAAGTTTAATGACTTTTGTAAAAGATTAAATCTTGTCTGTACCTAATGCGCAATTAGGAGGGAGTATTGATGGAATTATGCATTAATTATTATTGTATTTGCTATTGTTTAATTAATTTATGTTAAGAGCAAGTCACAGTCTGTTAGTGTGTGTGGATCATGTTGGCAGTTGTCAGTTCAGTTTTTGATTGGAAATAGCTGGTGACCGTTATGTTAAGTAAATATTCAATATAACCCGTTCTTTGACTATCAGTTTAGTTATTTTATATACCCCAAGGTATTTTGTTAATAGGAATTTCATAATTTCAAATTTATCATATAAAATATGAGAAGCCTGACTTATTTACATAATTAGTGACCAATAAGGGTAACTGAGCTTACACACACACAAACACACACACTTTCTTGTAATTGTATCTAAGTTATTTGTTATAAATATTTTAATTAATTATATTGTACCAACTCTTGTGATTGATCTCTATATAATGCAGAATCATCCCAAAACCTCTTCACAATTAGTCCTACCTCTCCCACTTATTGGCCCTCTGACGTAAACCGCCTTCCTGATATCCTGGACATTTTCATCTGCAAAAACCTTACTCCTCTTAATTATTCTGCTTCTACCTTAAACAAACTCTCTTCTGACCACAGCCCAGTCCTCCTTAAGTTATCCTTGACCCCTATTCCATAACAATTGACCCCCTTTCTTATTAATGGTCCAGTCGACTGGACCTTGTTTAGTACTCTCATAGAAGAGTCTCTTTACCTCGGAATTTCTCTGAAAACCTCTGACAATAGCAGAGATGCTGGCATAATTTAATAATTATTATTTTGAACCAAGGTAAAATATAGACTCTAAACTTTTTTAAACTTAGAAAAAAAAAACTTGATAAAACTTAGTTTAAAAAAAACTATAATAATATTTTACTTACATGGGGCGAACACACTAAAATTAAAAGACAAGAACTCAATCGACTATATGGACTTCTATACAGACTCATGAATAAGAACTCCAATCGATAAAAACAAACTGACACTCTACAAAACCTTATTGCGACCAATCTAGACTTAAGGAGTAGAAATCTCAGGTGCCGCCAAAGCCTTCCATCATCCAACGAATCAAGTCCTTTCAATCCAAAACCCTCCGAACAATCGCAAATGCTCCTTATTACGTATCCAATTCCTCTCTTCACCACGATTTTAATATTCCTTTTGTTCAGGATCTAATTTCTTCCCGCTTCAGCCTTTTCCACAGTAAACTGCCATTCCATCCTAATCCACAAGCACAGACCTTGTCTTCCAACTCTAACCCCGTCCATTCAAACCGCGACCANTTATAATAAGTGATCAAACAATAAGTACTAAATGCACTAAAAATATAAGAATCCCAGACTCACTTTTGAAGAACCACCTAGTTATACACTATAAATCTGTTATACTTAAGCAGCTTCAGACCCAATTTAAAATTTTAATTTTAAGAAGAATGATTTTTTAAACACAAAATGAAATGAGAAGGTTCAGAATAAGAATAAGTTATAGAATAAGAATACCGAAGAATCATCAGTTTGAAAAGTCAGTGATTAGGGAGGGTGATCGGCGATCACATATATAGTGTGAGCTACCTTCCTGAATGTTAAATTTGTTCTAAAATGTTCTTGCACTCAAAGTTTTCACTTTTTTTTTTTTTTAAAGTTATCCCATTACTAACCACACTAGAAATAAAACAAAACTGGAATAAAAATTTTAAGAGAAAATTATTATTTTAAAAGAATGAAAAGTAATAAAAGGTTAGGGTATTGGTTTGGCTGAACGGATCCGTTAGGGACTTCCAAGTCTCACACTGCAGGCTTGAATCCCTCCTTGGGTAATCTTTAATGAATAAAGCGCCCCTAAGTAAATTAATGCCAAGTTAAAAAAAAAAAATAATAATAATAGTGTAACATAGATAGTACACAAGATGCATAATTTTCAATTTTTTTTTTCAATCCATTATAATGTTATACTGAAAGACTATATTGTCTTCCATGACTCTAAATAATCTTAATATTTGAATAGGAGGTAAATAAAATAAATGATATAGTGATTCAAAAGTAATCACTAAATGACTGGCTAATAAAACATATTATATTCATTGACAAAATTTGCCCTTCCTCAATGCTGACTTCCCAAAAGGTTTTTCTATAATTTTTTAATGTATGCAATAAGCAAGAGCTATTAATATAAGGATGCATAAATAATAATAGCTAATATACTATTCATGCATGTATGTGTGTGTGTGTGTGTGTGTGTGCATATATTNTATATATATATGGTATATGGAACAGATGGACAGACAAATACATTGGCATGACAACCAGGGTCTTTAGGTCTGGATCTTAAAATGTTTTGTAAAATTACATTTTTTTTTTTAAATACAGCAGCAAATCAAAAATAATCTCTAATAAATTGCTTTTAACCAAGTAACTATATATAGAAACACAATAAATAAAATTTAAAAAAGACTTGCATACCTGAGAGCGAATTAATGACTGGAATGCTTCAGTTGTAACATCTAAATGTTCCTTTCGAGCTCTTGCAGCTTCTGAATAGGAGCATATTTTGATTCGACCTTTGTTTCTATCAATTAATTGAGCTAATGTTATGAATGCAAGGTCTACATTAATATTTTCATGGGCAGATGTTTCAACAACAGGTATTAAACCTTTATACTCTTTCCGAGAAACTATTTTATCTACTTCTTTTACATATAGATCATCAGCATCATCATTTTTTGTAGTAACCTGAAATAGCATGGCTAAATTTAATTCAATTTTTCAATATACTAAATGTGCAAATGATTATTTTAACATAAATGAACATTTGATATAGGGGGAAGTGTTATCACCTACATCAAATGTTCATGACTCATTTGATCCAGTTGACAACACGTCTCCTCTCGTGTTCATGATAGCCCTGAAGACTTGACCGAACCCCAAAAAATTCTCTACTACTGGCTAAATTAGTTTTCAGGCAGTGGCAAAAGAAATGGTAAATAAGTCCAACTTTGATAACTTGGCAACTGCAAGCAGCCAGAGTCTTTATTTTATTTCATAAAAATACTTGATTTTGGTTTACAATAGAAAAAAAAATTTTAACTAAGTTAAAAAAAAACAGTTTTAACACATAAATTAATTTTTTTTAAATTCAATAAAAGTAGAACACTTACCAAAACAACAGGTTTTTTTGTTTTTGCCACATTATTCAAGATATTACAAACTACTTCGACCTGTTTCTCAACAGGCCTGTTAGGAACAGCACTGACATCAAAGACACATAAAAAACCATCAATACTAATTTTTCCATCAGGTATAACTTTTTGCTCATATTCTTTCTCAATTCCTAAAAATAAAAAATAAATAACAAACGAGACCTCTCAATCTCAATAACTGAGTCAAAGTAATAGGCATACAAATTTTATTTACAAATAAAATTTTTCATAAAATATTACAGAAATAGTTATGAATAGAGCAAATGTTATTAAATTGGAAATCTTGTAGATAAAATCAGTAAAATCGCTTTTATCTAATTTAAAACCAGCAAAACATTTTATTGAATAAAGATTAAATTGATTCTATAAATATTATTTTTTTGTGGTATTTAATCCCACATAAATTTTACTAATTTTNATAGTTGAGGTGTATATTAGTATACTTTTAAACAGAGCGTTTATTTAATTATTATTATTGTTATTTAATTTTATAATGGGAAAATAATGTGAAAGCACAGCTGGTAGGTTTCCAAGAATGAGACTTCTCAAATAAATTTTGGTTTAACTTTAGATTAAAGGAATATTTTTTTTTTTTTTTTAATTCTTCCATTAAAAATTTTAACCCAAAACAATTTTTCTTGACTATCCTTTAATTATTTTATTGGTGGTGGGGTGTATGGTAATTGAAAACAAATAAAAAATTTGTACTAGGCCCTTTTTATCAACATTTGGAAATATAAAACTGTTTTTTTCTTTTTTCAGACTAGCCTGATGTATTTTCAGCAGGCACAGCAGATAATAAACTCCTCACAGTAAATCTTGTAATGGGGAACTTGAGATTGAATACAAAATATTGAGATGAAGATTGAGATGTGTGGCAATCAGTAATAAATAAAAAAAATATGTACAATGTTTTGAAATATATAAATTCTTTCTCAAGACTAGCCTGACAGGTTTTCAACTGGTACAGCTGATAATGCACTCCACACAGTAGATCTTGTAATAGAAAACTTGAGATTGGCAACAAAATATTACCGAAGGTTAGGATCAATATTTTACATTAAAAGAAAAGTAGTCAGGAAATCAAATCACAATAATATCTATTTAATACTCACTTTTTCTCAAAAGATACAGCTAAAATTAAGTTAAGTCCTCAGCGAGTCCTATAAGCATATTATGTTTAAAAAATTTTTTTGCAACTATATGATTGTTTATGCATAAAAGAAGTTGGCAATTTATTTATTAATTTAATATTTAAAAAAAATATAGTGCATTTTTTGGCTAACTTGTCACTTTATTAATTCTTCTCTGTAATACATTATTTCTTCATTCAATTTGTGATCAAAATCCAGAGAAACAATGCTGTTAAATTAGTTCTTAGCCTTTGTAGATAATGAATGAGGGAGTAACATGATAATTTTTCTTCAAACTGACCATGAAAAGATGAAGTAGAATGTGAATCACAGTTATCTAATCTAATTATAATTAATTTTATACTATCATAATAATATCATTGTTAGAGAATTTTCAGGGTTAGAGGACATGTTAAGCACTGAAGGCTGTGCAGTTTGTATTGAATTATAAAGAGAGATTTCTGTTCCCTTATACATTGGACATAAATGTGAAGATGTATGAACAATTAAGAATGTGCAATTGAATAAAGGTTCAGGAAAAAATGCATGTGCCATTATTATTGCGCAGGAAGCAATTCATTGGGTGCTGTTTGGCACAAATCTTTTTTTTTTTTTTTTTTAATTCTCTGTTTAAAATCTTCTATGCTTTAATACATAGTATAATTTCTATGGCATATAGGCCTCAGTTGAAATGGGGACCGCAGGATTGTTAACGGCTATCTTTGAAAATATTACAAAAGGGCGAAAGCTAATAATGAATAAAGTAGTCAGGGATAAACAGGCTTGAAGAGGAAGTTGGTAGTGTTCTCAGGACGGAAATGGCAATGGAAGTCCACGAATGGTATCTTGAGGATTTGTGCACATTGTTCTAATGTAAATTAAAGATAAGAACTGTATAAAGGATAGCACAAGCAAGATCAAACACGTAATGAGGATAGATTAGGTTAAGAATAGCTGAAAATAACACAAATTGGTAAATTATTCAACTAAACTCTCTGGCTGAGCAAGATTTAAATTATCTGTAATGTAGCCTGCTTTATTAAAAAAAAAAAATTAACAGTTGGAACTAAATCATGCTTTATAATTTCTATATCAAGCAAATACTAAGGAAAATTGCTGAGAGTGGCATGTAATAACTACTACTATAGATTAATATAAATTAGTTTTGAAAATGGTTCAAGAGCCTTAAAATGCAAATAAAGTTGGTTAAAATTGAAGTTATAACAGAGAGATTTTCACTAAATTATACAGATAAATTTCAAATACAGTGGCTGGCACATACAAGATAAGGATTTCCATATTTCCTTTTTAAAATATTGGAATTTTTGAACTTATGAGAGATCATTGTTTAGAAATCTGTTAAGTAAGCCTAGGCATTGGATAAAACTAAACTCTAAGTACAAGCCAAAAATTCTTAAGATTTACCTTTACAATTTTTTTTTTTTTTAATCTATGTTAAACAAGAAAATAAGCAAATTCATTTTTTGAATTCGATATTGTAAAATTAAAAGAAGTAAAGGAAGATTTATTTAAAATTAATTGTCCATTAATCTCATGGTAAAATTATTAAACAATGAATAACTATCCAAAAGATTGTTTACTTATATTAACAGGTAATTCATCTAGCTCAAATGTTTGTTATAAACTGTTTTAAAAGCCAATAGGTTCTAAAATACTAGGTTTGAAGAAAAACTTTTGAAATTGTTGATAATGTGAAATCAAAATTAATATTTTATTAATTAAATTTAATGCTAAACTTAACCAATTAAAAGTATTTGCTGTTAATTCAGTTTATAAGTTTTTCAGTAATAAGATGAATGAAAATGACAGAAATAAGAATTTAGGTAGATATTGCAGATAAAAAGATCAGGGGAACAAAGATTCAGGATATTTCTGCAGATGCTGCCCCTTAAGCAGTCTCACTTCCTGAGCTTCATGATCACTCCGGTGGTAACAGGTCCATTCTGATTTATTCTTCAGCCGAATTCAGACCAACAGTTATTGGTTAACATATAATACTACAGTAATCAACCCTATTATACTTGCTTTTGACACACATTTGGGGAATTGTTTGCTGTTTACTACTACTGGTCTTCTTCTACTTTTACTTGTTATATTCTATACTGACACTTTCAATCCCATAAATTCCAACCTCGAATCTCTCTCACGCAACTCTCCAAAATTTTTTTCCTCAATAACTTCAAATAAAATAAAAATGCTTATATTAGCAATTTTGGTATCAGGATAAAGCTTTTCCTCATTCATCCATCAAGAGTTTCTTGTTTTTACACCCTAAATGTGTCACTATTACCACCTGGTCTAGGACCACAGATACCCACTTGATTTTTATCTGACAAAGTTTCTGGACCTATTTCATTGCTTCATCAGTAGGTATAGCACTCCCTTACATTATTATTCAGATTGTAGCACCAATTTCGTAGGTCCAACCACCAAACTTAATAAGTATGAAAGTCCATATTAATACCAACACTTATGGCATTTTACACGCCACTGAATCTTACCGCACTCAATCTTACTTTAATCTTCTTTCAGGTCATCACCAGGGCAGTCCTGGGAATGAGCCCTGAGTTTTACCAAACATCACATTAGCCACAGTCAGGAGCCAAATGTCTGGCAACAGTCCTCTCTGTTTACCTGCATGGTAGTAATTCTGAACTCTAGGTACATTATTTTCATTTCTCCTAATCCTAGTGTTTTTTAATTCCTTAGCTCCAGCCCATTTCCTAGATGGTATGCTAAAGATTTTTCCTTCCTCAAGAAAAAAAATTTCCAAAGTTTCCAAAAAACCAAAAAAAACCTATAGGTAACAGCCCAGTTCCAACTCTTTTGGTATCATTAGAGCATAGAATGTTCGTGTCCTCTTTGTGTCTGCCTATGTGGTCCACTTGCTCATCCAACTTGCAAGTGACCAATTTTGCAGAAGGTAGTTGTGATGGTATTTACCTTTCCCTTCTTTTGTTAAATGAAGCCCACAAATATTCTACTTTGCACTGTGTCATTTACATGTTAGTTGAAGATTTATTTCTCTGAACAAACAGTATTCCTCCTAACCTAATAAAACATCTAAATCTTTCTCTTTTATCTATGACAGTAAATTGAAGTATATAATAGATATGTGTGTGTATTTTCTACATGGCATTCATGTTTTATTTCCTATCACTTTGACTTAATCATTTTATGTCATTTTCTAATTACTTATTTTTCCCCTCATTTATTGTTTCTCTTAACTATGAGAGATTAATTTGTCCCTTTACTCCTCTGTCGAATTTATATGTGAAATTTTTAGTTATACAGCCATGGGCTTCTTTTCTCCCTTACCTGGCTAAAAAAATACTGCATGCATTTAAACCAGGATAGTAAATTTTTAGAAAATGGTCATGTACTGTGAATTAACAACAATTTTTTTTCATCCTATAGTTTAAATGTATATATATTTACTACTTATATTTACTAGATATTATTTTAGCCAGGTAAGGGAGAAAAAAACCCATGGCTGTATTAACTAAGTATTTCACACACACACACACACATACACACATATATATTAGCTTGAGCATGTTAAACATTAAATGTAAAAGTATGATATCGAGTAGCTAAGACTGATTACATAGGTTATGTGTTTAACAATCCAGCATAGCTGGCCAGCCCCAATTTTGTTTTATGAAATCAAGTGTTTTCTCATATTATTTATTAACAAGAGAATAGGGTTATTGGTTAGCGCTTTATTTTTAATTTTCTAGCAATACAAGACTAGTAAGTCATACTTGTGTAAAAAATAATAACATAACTATCTATTTGCATATTTTGACATTAAATGATTACTCAATACAAAATACTTTCTTCAAACAAAAATTTAATAAAACCCATCAATGGGTTTAAATTCATAAATCTATAAGGGGTTGTGTTTGACTTTTTCATCATTAATGTTCTTTAGATAAGTACCTTTCTGTAAAACATACTAACCCAGAAGTGAGGAAATTAGCACTAGAGAATTTAAACTACTGTAGTGGCTAGCTCAACACTTTGCAAAGGTTTATAATTTCCATATAAACAATCTGAATGCAGGACCTTAAACATAAGTTTGTTTACTTCTTCTGAATACAATGGTAATATGTTATTATAGCCACAATAAATGTGTAACACTGATATGTGTCCAGTGAGTTTTATTTAACATAAAATTCATAATTGAAACATAAAACAATATAATAATTAAACACTTAATAAATTGAACAGTTCTCGGTTACAGAAAACCATAGTGAAGTAAATTTTGTATTTACACAATTAACAAGACTAAGAATAAGACAACCTATGGTTAGTCTATTTTTATAACCACTGCTGGAAGTGCTTAAAACTTCCCTAATAATTCAATCTTTCTTGAATATTCTAAATGGAACATAAAGAAATTAAATGGAAATTTTATTTTAAACTTCTAGAACAATCTCAGCTGATCACTTTGATTTGGACCTTTAGTTTCCAATGGAAGTCGGAAGTTTTTCCAGATGGAATATTTTAGATTCTTTAGATTTATTCTCTTTTGATGTTTTCCCTCAAGTTGAAATCATAAAATTGACATGAAGTTAGAAATTCATCATTGAACAAAAATTGATTAACTCCTAAATGATAATAATACTTACCTAATTGATTTTTACAAATATACATCAATTTCTCTGCAGAAGATATTTTGGTAGCAGTGCACCTTTTAACATAAGGCTCCATTTTACCACCTGAAAAAAAAAAATCAAAATGGAGAATTTGAACAAAAGGCATGTTGAGATCCATCACCATCATTATTATTGTATTTGTAATTAAAGATTTAGTAATATTAAAATAATTAAAGGGAAACCTTTCTATAGTAATTATTTTATATATATATATCAATTCTTTCAATATATTCTATACATTAAAAAAGTTTATGTAAAATAATTTAGAGCTATTTTATTTCTAAACTTATTAAGTGCTCACATAAATTGAATAACAAAACTCGCAATACTTATATATCTCAGTGCCCATCAATTAATAAAGAGTAATTAACAATGTCATCTACATCAAAATTAGAATAATTCATATATAAGATAAAGCAAAACTCAGCTCCTTTATTTATTTAAAACATCAATTGCTTTTTGTAAGAGTAATAAACTAATTTATTTCGTTATTAATATTATTTACACTACCTTTTGAACCACTTACATGGAAAACATTCTTGCAAACTTAAAAGGGATTCTTTAATTGGTATATTGCATTGGTTAGATGGGAGACTTTAGAAAGGAGACATAGAAAAGAACTAAAAAGCAAATAGACACACAATTATATATGTAAAGTACTACTACTATTCTATTATTGATCTTATAAATATTTACTTTCCACATTCAATCAAAGAAAATGGAGCATTAACCCAACAATACATTTTTTTAAATTGGTTTATCATTGAGAAATTTTAATTTTTTCTGCTTATCAAAGGAGCAGGGTTTTTCTTTGAAACTTACTTTTATGGAGTTAAAGTACTAACTTTACCAGAGCTTCATTTTTAAACTTTTTATTTCCTGTTTTTTCAGGATTTATTACCTAATCGAAAATATTCTATTTATGTTCACTTTGAGTGTTTTCTTTTAATTAACTTCTTGTTAACGAGTATTTTGCTGTCCTGCCTTCTATTTTAGGAGATTTTTATGCAGCTAGTGTCTTGCAAAGTTACAAAATAAAAATTTAAATTCATAAATAATAGTTTAGCTGCAATGTACCCAGACGAAGACAATTATCTTGGATGATCCAGCTTCCATTATTAACACCAATATTACTAAATAGGCTACTCAATAAAATCCTGTCCAATTTGTTACTGCAGCAGCAAGTTTGGTAGTTCCACGATGTTATCTTGGGCTCATATTGAAATTTGATAATGGCCACTAATCCACCAGACAAACGGTAAAGAATTTAAAAAAAATTAGTAATAAATGAGAGGATATAGAATAAAAAAATTCATCTGTCCCAGCCAGGAATCGAACCTGGCTCTCCTGCTTGCCGGGCCGGAATGCTTCCGTTATTCTATTCCCTCTCATAAAATTTTTTAAATTTACATGGGATAATAAACCACAACCAAATAAATATTTATTGCTCCTCTAACAGTCCTTGTAGAATAACCGGTAAATGCACCGGCCCGGATAGCAGGAGATCCAGGTTCGATTCCTGGCTGGGACAGATAGATATTTTTAAATTCTATTCCTCTCATTAATTGTTTAAAATTTACGTGGGATAAAAAACCACAACCAAATAAAATATTTATAAATTTAAAAAATAAGGTTCATTTATATTGTTTTGCATACGAGGAAAATTTTTTTTCGCTTAGCCAAGCTTCTCCCAGGAGAAAATATTGAATTATCTCCATCAGAATGAAAATTAAAACTGAAACTTTTTTTTTTTTTTTATAAGATTATATATTTAAAAGAGAAACGATCCCTATATTCCCCCTGTCGTTTCGAGAAGTCAGGGTGGGTGCGTACATATTTGCATCGGAAGCTGTGACAACCCATTTCGCTCTCCCAAACCCCATCATCGTCAACCACTTCACGTTCCCATGTTTATTTGATTCGCCTGCTATGTTTNTACACACATGTAAATGTATTTATTCATGTGTGTATGTATTTAGTTTCTTGTAGTAGGAAACAATTCATATTAACATTTTTGTGATTTAATCAATCATGGTTTCCTAGATCACACATCTAGAGTTACTAATTACAGTTTTGTGAATTTATTTAAATACGCAATTTTTTTAATGTGATTATTTCTACTTCTCTTAATAGTTTGCATAGATTATGGCTTTTCAATGTATTTTTATTTTTATTTATTAATAAGATAATACCTCCATAAGTATAAATAATTACTTAATTTTATAAAACTTTAGTAAGTGATTTATTCAATTTTATTCATAATATGAAACTATTTTAACACCACTTGTTCATGTAGGCTTCCACGGTCACCAGGAATACTCATAAACACTTCTTCCAGGTTTGACTCTATAGTAAAGTTACTTTTTGCCAAGCTTTCAAAATTAATTTTAGCTACATGGTCTCGACATGGCTTGCCTGAAAGAAGTGTCTATTAACACCACCTGTTTTTATTTGCCAAAATGTTTCCACTTAAATATTTTATTATAAATAAATCTGTTCCTATTTTAATTATTTTAATAAACAAAGGTACTTTTTTTTTTTTTGTTTGCTTTCCAGTTCTGAAAACTATCAGAAAAGTTAACTTGATAATGTTTTTAGGCATTTCATGTGTTATGAATTTTTCTTCAAATTTTATTTATTTCCTTAAGTATTCAGTATATTCATGTAGCAATTTAAGCTACTTTTAAAAGATAGAATTACAGGTACAAATCTAAAGTTCTTATTAAACAATTATTGTATCAAAACACTAAAAATTATCTAAAATCATTACCTTTGAATGCCAAAAATGATGAGTCATCAATGAATTCAGTCTGTTCTATAACTTGAAAGTGAAAATCAATCCCTTCTTCTGATGTTTTAAAGACATCACCCCAGTATAAAAAGTGGTCATTGTTAACAACCCTACCACTGAAGTCACTCTAAAAATTAGATAAAAATAAAACAACATAAAAAGAAAAGATTAGATTTCACGGGAAAGCTCCAAAATGTATCCAAACAAAAATAAAGTATTGAGCAATAAATATTTTTACTTGTATCCCTAATATGTACATTAATTTATGCACTCACTCAAACACAATTTAATTAAACCAATCTGTATTGAAAGCAAAAGAATGAAGGTAAATATTTTACCTGTACTTAATTATGGAATATCACTCCACGTAATTTTTCTTTAATTGAGTTCAAAATTATTTGACTTTTTTAAAGTACACAATAATACTCATAACTTAATACACACTGCTTTTAAAAGAAGCTAATAATGTGAAGAACCTGGATATTATTGATAATTAAAATTTATGATAAATGAAAAGAATTTATGATAATGCAGGTTATTACAGTATTCATTATTGTCGGCCATAATTTCACAAGGCGTGGGAGTTCTTGCAAAAAGATCATAACAATTTTTAAATGGATTTACTTGGTGATAATTAAAATTGATTCCTTAAGACTTGGTATTAATCCATTAAACCCATAGGATGAGCACCAAGTCCCATACGTGAGGGATGAAAAGGAATAGTAGGGGGGAGGGGGCAATTGCTTCTAGTTCCTAGTATGACCGCAAAGTACCTCAAAAATTCCAAAATCTTCTGCTTCTGCTAGGGAGAAATGACCGAATTTCTTCTTCAAATTCTGAACATTTATGGATTTTTTCTTTTTCTTTAATTTACTTTTCAAACTTGGACTGTTGTTAAAAAATAAATAGTAAATTCAAATTATAATAACATTCATATTTCAACAGTATAGACTTAACAATGGCAACAAGATGCCAATGGAAGATGTGCCAACCAGCTAAGTACACTAACATTCAGAACATCTATCAGAGTCTGAAACTCTTGGAGATAATTCAGTTTGTCATGTGTCTAGCCAGACAAAAAATACTGATGATTGACTTATTTATATTTCTATAAGTTCTCATGATTAGACAAGTTCTTTTATGTAAATTGTCTAATAGAATGGAGGAAAGTTAACATATTAAAGCCAATTGCCAAAATAGTTATTTTACCATATAAAGCCATACTTATCTAGGCCAAAATGGCTGTAGATATATTAGATATAGTGTGACCCATTTATGACTAACAGAATTATTATAATGAATTATGTGATATGTTTAGATAATTTATAGTTGAGGTGTATATTAGTATACTTTTAAACAGAGCGTTTATTTAATTATTATTATTGTTATTTAATTTTATAATGGGAAAATAATGTGAAAGCACAGCTGGTAGGTTTCCAAGAATGAGACTTCTCAAATAAATTTTGGTTTAACATTAGAAAATGGTTACAGATAATTTTTTATGTTGAAAGACTACTTATTTAGGCAGTTTACAGCCTCAAGAAACCCGAGAGAAATTAATGGAAGATTAACATATGTTGGTATTACAATGAGAGGAATTCATTTTACTATTTTAAAAATATGTGATAAATATGTGAAGTCGAACAGAAAAGGTTAAGACCTCTTGTACTCTGAAAAGTACCAGAATTATGCTATTAAAAATCTTCTGATCTGTTGAGATTGTGTTAAACATATCTCATTATATTTATAAACTAAATATAAAAAATAAAGGTGTCTCCTTTATGGAAAAGTGGGACATCTGTTTGTGTATTGTGTTGGATACCAGAAGGAAAACAAATCTAGAAGACTCAGATGTGTTTGTCTTAAGAATTTATATTTTTCAAGTCTATCTATCCATTAAATTATGTTGAGCTTTAACAGGCTGATTTAATGAGGGAAAATTAACAGTTGAATTAGATAATGGATTTAATATATATATATAAAATAAAACTCTTTCGGCTGTGATGTGTGTGTGTATGTATATATATATTATAATATTTAACTAGACAAAAAAAACTATAGATAGATGTCATGTGTCCTTTAGAGATAAGTCCAGCTTACTTTGCAGACTAATTTTTTTTCAGTACCCCTCAGATATCTTTTTAATTTCTTTATGAATTATAAGCTCGGTGTCAGTAAAATGTGACAGTTAAATGAGCAACTTGAATCTTCCAAAATTTTAAAGCAATAAAGATATGCCCGTTTCCTCCCATTTCTTGTCAGCAACTATATATGAGGTATGGCTATTAAATAATGAGACTATTGTTGTAAAATATTTAAATTTATATATATTTAGTTTTTATCACCTTATATATACACCCTCTCCTTTATCCTTAAAGCGCTCCATGTGAATTTTCCATTGTTCGAAACAGTGCTTGAAGTCTTTTTTTCTTTCACAGCTTCAACAAACTGAAATATTGTTCCTTCTAATGCAAATCTGACCTTGGGGAACAGACAAAAGTCGCATGGTGGTTCAGGTGAATAAGGCGGATGGTCTAAAACTGGGATGTTGTACTTGGCTAGATACATATTGACAGACAACGCATTGTAAGCCAGCTTGTTGTCTTGAAGGAGAACCCATGACTTGTTCTCCACTATTTGAATTGTTTTTTTCCTTACTCTTTCGGGGAGTTTAGCAAGCACCTCATGGTAGTAATGTTGATAAATAGTTTGGCCTTCAGGAACCCAGTTAAGGTACACAATCCCATGAATGTTGAACAAAACGATCATCATAGCTTTGAATGTTTTGTTTAGGGATCGTAAGTGAAAAACCAAGATTCGTCACATGTTATGACTTTCCAAGAAGTTTGGGTCATTTGTAATGGCATCTAAAGTGTAAGTAGCCACTTTTTAACAAGCTTCTTTTTGTTTGATTATGAAAATTTTATGCACCACTTTCACACACACTTTTTGCATGTTAAAATTCTTATATAAAATTTGCCTTAAGCATTCTTTGTCAATTCCAAAAGTTTCAGCAATCTTACAAATTGTTAATCGACGGTCAGATCGAACCAGATAACCAACCTTTTCAATATTTTCATCCATTTTAGACGTGGAAGGGATGGTCGCCCAGGTCAGGCGGTCATCATCTCTAACCTCTTTTTGGCCATCTTTGAAAAAACTTGCTCACGTGATAAAACATTCATCGCCGTAAACTTCTTTTAATAAACGATAAGTTTCAGTACCTAATTTACCTAATTTCATATGAAATTTCAAGACAATTTGTTGCTCTACTATTACACTTATCATGTTGTCGGCAAAACGAAACCTCTTACATAAACGTAGGTTATGGCCAGTCTGATTTCTAGACAAATACGGGAGGTGCTGCAATCCAAAGAGAAGGCTTTACGCTGCACAGCTGTTGGTCATTCCGAACTTGCGCATGCGTAGTTCTTATGCAGCAGCATCAGTCTCATTATTTAATAGCCCCACTTCAATCATTTTGTGAAAGATGAAATAGTTAGAATTCAGCCTTGACTGGATAGAACAGAAGTACTTTGTTATATTATCTCTGCTAATCTTCACACAATATTCCTACCAAGCCTGAATTATCTTACTTCACAGATCAATAAGAAGGTAAAACTTTAGAAGCTGCTTGTTCACTTCATAGCAACTTATACTCAGATGCCTCCTTCCCTAAAACATCAGCAATATAATTACAAATTATACTAATGTACTTCTTGAATCATTGAAATATGACAGATATTATTGTTGTTAATAATTTTCTTATATTTTCAACAATGGAAGGTTGTTGCAGTGATTCCCCAAAATTTGTCAAGAGACTATTTGACAGATTGAGTTTACTGTTGGTGACACTTCTCTGGCATCCACTATTCTCATTTTCACCATTCTAGGGGGCTTTTAATACTGTCAGATGTTATGCTAATTTGTAGCAACAAAATTAATTCCAACAGGTGTGACCTATGTCATTGTTGGTTTAACTGCACAATAGTACCTTAATAATCACTTCCAGTACCCCAACATATTTTAGCTGTTTGTGAAATTAGACAATATTTATTCTTAGCAGATGGTTGCCAATGACAAATTTTGTACATTATTAATATCTAATAACATATCAACATGTCATCTGCTATACCTGTTCAATTAAATATCCATAAAATATAAAGGTTTTAATTTCCCTTTCTGTTTTAAGAGCAATATTTCAGACTTAGAACAGTAAAAATTCACATATTTTTATACTGCATTGCCTAATATTAATCAGTAGTTATATTTAATTTCTTTTCCCCTCAAATTTTGTGACCAACTTTCCCCTGACTAGTGTAATAGACATCTGCAAAAGCCCCATATGCTGCTTCAAGAAGAAGAGGGAATTGAATGTTAGAAGGGGATGAGTGTGAGTGCATGTACAATTTGTAAATATTATTATTTAAGAGGGGATTAAAAATAGTCTAAAAAATTTACTTTCGGGTATTATTCCTTATCATATCAAGCCAATACAGACTCAATAACAATATAATTTTGATGAAATAGAATTTTTTCAAAAAATAAGAAAATTAAAAGCTACACATTAATAATAAGTAGGCCTATAATGACATTTTAACAACAAGTGTAACCAACATACACTTATTATTATTACACATGTATTATAACTTTTTTAAATATTTTTCTGCACCTTCCTCTTCCTTATAACTATGTTGCAGAGGTGGTAGTAAATTGAGTTTGCCTTCTCTTTCCTATTGGATATCTCCTGGTCTACCTTTCCATTCCTGCTTATCACTGTTCCGAGGTAAGTGTAGTTGTCCACCATTTCCATTATTTCACCTTTGTAGCGCACCTCAACATATTCCTGCACCCGGCCAATGTGCATTATTTTACTTTTTCTGGCATTACTAGTCATTCATGATTTTTCTGGCATTACTAGTCATTCACTTAGGCAAGGATTGCCCTCATGCTCCAATTTCCAATGGTTGTACGTATGAAATCATGATAGGTCAACTTGATAGCTTCTATCAATCCTTGCAGGATATTGTTCTCTGAAAGAGCATTCCACAGTTATCGTCTAGGGACTGAATCAAAGGCAGCTTTTAGGTCTATAAATGCCAAAAAAATACTCTTTCCCATGACTTATCTATTATTGTTCTGAGAGAGAAGATGTTGAAGTCATTCAACATTTATTTTTATATTTATCCTGAAATTATTTTCCTTTTACGAATATAAACAAGGAAAGAGACAGGTAAGTCACACGGGGGAGAGAAGGAATTCGTTGTTGTATATACCATTAGTTAAGCCTATTAATACTTTTAAGCCCATCAGTTAATCTCTGTCCCTCGACATGATAGCACAGTGAGTTAAGCTTTGTCCCTTGACGTGATAGCACCGTACAGTTCTAGTGATTCTCGCTATTTCCCTATCGGAGACATTTCAAGTTGATTGAACATTTTATTCTCCTGAAAAAATATGAGCTTTATATGGATATACATTTAAGTCATTTACATGTTTTGAATACTTATTTATTTTAATTATGTGGTTTTCAGTCATATTTATATATTTAAAAATATAATTATAATGAAATCCCTAATTTTTATTTTTATACTATGCAGGACTTGGAGATGAAACAGAAACAGTACCAACAAAACAGTGGATTGGTTGATTTGTATGTTTTGTAATATATATATATATATATATATATATATATATATATATATATAT
>KZ807447.1:324697-344108 GCA_000696205.2 Oncopeltus fasciatus
GATCTAGTGCCAATAAACCAATTTCATTGTAAACCTATAAATTCTGCGCCTTTTATTTCTTAAAACTTAAAAATTTTTCTTGCCCCCTCTTTTATTAAAATTGAAAATAATTTAAATACTCATTATATTCATTTATTCTATACCAATATTATTGTGAGCTAATTCAGAAGTCACAATCAATATTGGGAAATTCTTCATTGCATAAACTACTACAACCAGACCCGGCATTTTGTGTATGAGGATTTTTACCTTTGGTTCAGCCTCCGCACGCAACAGAAGATATGGTCCTGGGTCTGGCATTGAGGCCTGAAAGCAGCTTGTTCCTCTTCCAAGTCATCCCCCACTAGTTCTCTCAGCTTCTTTTCTAATATGGAAGTATAGAGCTTGTACACAACCTGGGATAGACATATAGGTCTGTAGTTCTCGCATTCGTTAGCATTGCCCTTCTTGTGAATTGGGACAATTATGTTGTACTCCCATTCATTAGGGATAGCTTTTTCAGTTATTAACTTCTGAAAAAGATACTGCAATGCTATCAGCAGTTTTGCCCCTCCGAATTTGATGAATTCTGGGGCGATGCGGTCTCTTCCTGGTGCTTTTCCAAGTCTTAATCTCTCTACAGCTGCTTCCACATCCTCTTCCCATATCACCTCATAATATTCTCTCTGTATACCCTCTCTAGGTATTCTCTCCTCAGAATATCCAGAAAAAACCTCTCTGTAGTGGGGCCTCCATCTTTCCAAAATACCTTTGTCCCCGGTAATCAATCTGCCTCTCTCGTATTTTATATTTCTTATCGGTTTGCTCTTTTTTTCTTTTATTGCCTTGATCTTTTTCCAAAAAACCTTGACATTTTCGTGATAGTCGCTCTGCAAGCTTTGACCAAATTCCTCCCAGCTCTTTCTTTTTGCCGTCCTTACTACAAGCTTAGATTCATTTCTCCTTCGATACAGTTCCCATAAAAAATAAATAAAAAATGTAAAAATTTTTTAGACTAATCAGAAATTGGAACCAAAGATTCATTTGGTGAAGATTAATAAGTCACAGTCACATTAAAAAGCCACTGTCTTCTATTTCCATTAAGAAAGAAAAAAAAAGTTTTTTTTATAAGAATTTAGAAAAATGTATTTTTGTTCCAAGCAGTTTTATTTTACATGAGAAAAGTAAAAAATATTTTTAATCGGGAGTTCATGTAAATGAGTGCGTGCAACACTTACCTGGCTCAAAACAGATATGTGGTCAACATTATAGTCATCTGCCAATGATCTCATAAACCTGTTACATAGACAAGATTTTCCAACTCCAACAGCACCCTTCTCCTTCTCAGTACCAGAAAGACCAACAACAGATACGTTAATACACTTTCCCATGTCGAATTTCTTTGCCATTTCACAAATTTACCTCGCAAGGGGTTTAATCTTGTTCATTTTCCCCTCTAAAACCAACTGAAATGAAAAAAAAACAAAAAAAAACATAATTATCAAAAATCTTAATTAATTATTTATCAGCAATATCAGTTTCAGAACCAAGAAGTTGCAATTGTTAATTATCAGAAAATAAAATTAATTTCTTCTACAGTTGTATTGGAACCTGTAAATTTAAGTATATAATTTGAGGTTGATATTGGGCTCCCCCACCACTCTCTCAACTTTCCACCAACAGAGTTAGCTCTGCATTGTCTCCACAGTCCCTTCATTGTCTACCACAATATATACAATATCTTAGTTAAGTGAAGAAGGAATATTTAAGACCATTTAACATTGTAAACATAAATTTATACTGGAACTGGAGGACATTCAAACAAAATATCAAAGCAGGAATTTTGACAGTTTTATTATTAATTAATTTGTGCGTTAATGAGCTATTTGCCTCCCTGGCATAGGAGATAAAAGAATAACTGTTTGGGAAGGGAAGGAATTTTTTTTTTTCAAACCTTCAAGTAACATCATGATCGCCCCTCCACCGACTAACCAGATAGTTATCTCTGTTTGCCATTTTTTTTTTTTTTTGTCATTTTTATTTGAATACCACTATGAAAATTTATGCTTTTAAAATAAAGTAATAATAATAATAAAATTAAGTTAAAATTATATTATGGTAAACATAAACTATGAGAAGAAAAAAAATTTAGGATCCCAAAGAACTTAATTGTGCTATCACGTTAGGGAAATGGCCCCTGGGGCCAGAGGGTGGGAGAAGGGGCGTGGCCAGCAAAGCCAGGAAAGGGCATGTATTCCAGATCTGGGAACGTTGGCTGCCCGGAACTTATTAACATGCCCGGTATGGTTATGGGTATGGTGATGAAGTTTGTGATCCAGGTAGTACATCCATCTAGAGCCAGGAAGAGCCAGCCTGGTAGGGACAGCTCAGAGGGGCCTTCAGATATTGGGCGCATTGTTAGCATTCTACTAAGAACCTATTGGAATTTTGGCAAATCATTTTTTTTTTTTTTTTTTTTTTTTTTTTTTTTTTTTTTTACCAAAACTTGGTTTAACAAAACATGTGGAACCCAAATACCAAACTTCTTATGATATCCAGGCAATGCGAAGTTCCTGAGTGACGTGAGATAAAATGTGTTGATCTTCTTCAATTTTTGAAAAATTTCATTGATTTTGGCTAGAGTAGCTGGCCTGGTTGAGGTCATATAAATAACACACAATTACTGATGAAAAACGAAACTTACTTAGGAGAAAAAATGAAACAATAATAAGCAGCATTTACACACTGGACACTGCACCATTGTTTATTTATTTTAAAAAGCTCAGATAAACAGCTAACGAAATAAGACGTAGGCTGGACGTGTCTACTGGGCAGAGAGCTCTGGAAAAGGGATAATGCTCAGCATGAATTACTTATTGACAAGATGAAACTTCTGATAAGCCCACTCGTTCCGCTACTCACCGCTAACTCCTGGTGTAGATTGAAGAGCCATAAGACGTCTTACAAAAAATTCAAAAATTTGTGAAGATCACTAGAAACTTAATTCAACTCTGTGCAAAAAATCAAGTGGAAAATCTCATGTTGAACCTTTAAGATAACGATTTAGTATGGAGCCGAAGTGCACTGGTTGCTGTCTCAGGCCAGAATCTATATGTGATCTGTATAGTGAGATATACAGACATTTTAATGAGAGCGTAAGCAATATATTCTCTATTGTCAGTTGTGAAAAGTATAGTAAAAATTTATTAAATGCATAAACATATACAGCTAGTAAACATGCATTAAATAAAATAAATATATATAAACACCTCGGATGTGTATGTCACAATTACTGTAAGTCAATTGTAAATAGTATCATAAAAAAAAGAGGAAAAAATAAATTTCCCATACATCACTAAGAGAGAGAATCAAATATAAGCAGGATTTTTTTTTTTTTTTTTTTTTTTTTTTTTTTTTTAAACAGTGCTTATAAATAATGTTATATAAAAAACTTACTATCAAAATTTCTCAATGTAGTCTTCTGTGTGATCTACATACTTTAGCCACAAATTTGGTAGCTCCAATATCCCTTGTTCACAAAAAGATTGAGGATGTATTGTCAGCCATTACAATTACACATGAGCTCCTTGACTTCATTGCTTAAGAATTTTTTTACTCCAAGTGATTCCTTCAGGGGCCTAAAAAGAAATCAAATAAAATAAATAGTCACAGGTGCATGGATCTGGACTATAAGGAGGGTGTTTGAGGATTTCCCAGCCTATTTCATCCAATATGCTAATTGTCAAGTGTTACCTCATGTCTGATATTAAATATAATAACTCATTTATCTGAATAATAACAATATTATTCATAGAAGGATAACATCTCTAATGGACATACCTTATTTTGTTGCGATATGCTTCTTTTTCAAATTGTAATAACTAGCACTAAATTAAATTCATAGTTCATAAATAATATAAAAAAACAAAAAGTAACTTACCCTAAGTCAACTAAAAAAAAAAATTGTCACAAGAACTTTTTTGAAAAAAATATTTTGGTCTTCACTTCCATCCTTCCTTCTTTACTCACTCAATTAATAATACAACCAAGTTTCATCACGTATGATAAAGAGTTATTTTGATTGCCTTTTTTTATTTATTATCAAGAATTAATCAAGCATTAATTTTTCTGAAGTTTTCATGCTTTCACCCACCCTTAAATTCTCTGATATCTGTATGTACATGATTTTAAGAGAGTGTACTATCACCAAACTGTGCCTTCAAATGAGTGAAAATTTCCAAGTATTAAATGCCCCCATTGGTTAAAAAGTTATAATGTGTGGTGTAACTGAGGGATGTACTTCCTGTTTAGCCATGAATGTACTGGTGTTAGGTTCAAGTGTACCAACTTGAACTAGAAAAGCCTGTTTCCCCAATTTTCATGAACTGAACTTTTTCAGAAATGCTTTGCATGCTAAACAGAATATCAAAATTACCCTTTATATTTTATTCACCCACATTTTATAAGTAATTTCTTTAGAAAGCTTATATTAATTTCACTAATAAGAAAAAATACTTTGATAGAGGACAATTTTTTAACAATTTATTATTTTCAATTATAAACATTGGTTTGATACTGTATCATGTACTACCTTAACTAAAGTAAAAAAATGATTTGTAAATTATGAAAAAGCTTAGACAACATCTAAGTTAAAAGAAGATTAAAGTTTTCTCATCCTTGGCCATCTTGAATCAGGATCTGAACATCCAAATGACTCTGCTCAAGGAGGTTCAGCTATCATCAGCTATAACTTCTCATGACATTTTATCTAGAGCTCCACAAGTCTTTGAACTACCTCTGAAATAAAATAAATTTTCCCCTTATACTTTTGTACTAGCCTCAGCAAATTAATCTCCAAACACATAGACGTAACATAAATGCATACACTGTCCAGGAATGAAAGCTATATTCCAATCACTGGGCAATAATTTTACTGCTGGAGGCAACTTCAATGTAAGCATCCTCTTAGGGGAAGCACAGATTAATTAATTCACAAGGCAGTAGAGTACTTCATGAAGTAATATGTAAACCAAAATCTTCAACAACTGTCCCAACCTAATCCTAAATACTGGCCATCTGATCCCACAAAAAACACTGACATTCTAAACTTTTAGTCAATACTGGTTTTCAATACATCTTTAACAAACCTTTAATCCTTCAGAAGTAAAAAACATCATAAACCATCTTTCCTTAAGGAATGCCCCAGGTTCTGACCTTATCATAAATAAAAGTCTGCATAGTGTCTTCTCCGAACATCCTACTACCCTGCAATCTTTCTGGGTTTTAGATAAAATATCCGCTGCTCTTGAGTACCTATATATATGTAGCTCAGAATTATACAGTCAAGCATCCTAAACTTCCCTTCAAGCTCAAATACTTCTTACCCCCCAACTTATTACCTAGCTTCTTCCATATCCAATTCCTCTGGCAAATATTCCTCTCATTTTATTATAGCAGTTATACTACAAAGCAGTATCCTTGGACCTCTACTATATTCAGTTTTTGCTTCTAATATTCATCAGATTCTTTATAATGACCAGCAAAAGCTGATGACACAACAATATTTTTCTACACCCTCAACTGAAATTAATAGAACTAAATAAAAGAAACAGAGTACTTAGAAGACTAATTGGACCTAATTCAAAGCTTACTACTGAAAATAAATAATATACAAATCAATAATACTATCTATCAGTGCTAACAGATGTGAACATAAGGATTCAGTCAAATAATCCAACTTGAATTGAATCCAATTCCTCCAATACAGTTTTATGGCTTATAAAAGCTCCTTATTACATCACCAATATTCCAACATCATTATCCACAATGATCTACAGATTTCAACTGTTGACTAACTTGCCAAATCCCACTAGAATCTATTAATTAATTCAAACCCACACAGTCAAAGCTTCTCTACAGTAAACTATCCTGCAAATCTCCCTCGTTACCTTAAAAAGCAATGGCTAAGAGATATTTTAACTAATTAAAATTAATTTAAAATTTTAACTAATTAAAATTAATTTAATATTTTAACTAATTAAAATTAATTTAGCTTTTGACAGAGCNTTTTTTCCTCATCTCCTTTGTAAATATTCTTTATTTCTTTATTATAAAGCCTTTTATTCTCTTTATTTAAGTCTCTCTTATTAATTTTTATAAATAAATTTACATATTGTACATATGAACTAAATAAAATGAAGGTAAAACAAAAAATTTGTAGTTTCATTCTCATATTTTATAGACGTAGTTAAATTTTTTATTTGGTCTTTGATTTTAATCATGATAATGGCTTACATCATAATCCCAAATTTTGGCATCAATAACTATAATAGCACTCAATTATTTATTTATTAAGTATTTATATTTTATTTAATTCTATATTTAAAGCAAAACCCCCATTTGGTGGGTAAAGTGGTAATAGTACTGATCCTGCTGCTGTAGACTGCAAAATGAGAGCTTTGATGTGATTACAGCTCCTGAATGGGTTCTGCAGTTTAGATGACAATCTCACCAATGTTGGGGAGTTCTAATTCTCATTTCTGGCTTCAGCAGGTAAATACCAATAATCCTGGTGATATAGCTGAGGAAGTGGAGGCTTATGATAGTTTCTGGAATAGCCTCTGGGAGAAATGACCATCTTAAAGATGTTAGAAGTATCCAGTAGCAAAGATTTTCTTTTTTAATTTGAAAATCTCATTATCGCCAATCATCTGTCTTTGTTGATGAAGTATGGCCATATTTTCTGGATTTAGCTTTTCTTTGGACAATGATGACCAATGCAGCTTATTTTCCTTACATATTAGGAACAACAACAAAACCCAAATCATTTTTTACATCTATTTGCCTATGTGTTTTTATCAAATTGTCTCAGCGGCAATATATATGAATGCAATGAAAACTCTATAATTGGCTAATGTAAACTAATGCAGGAATAGTATAATATAAAAGCTGGTCCATTAAAGAAAACTTTCTTTCTTGAATGATTTATGAGAATAACAGAATTTAGTGATCAGTACTAAAGATAGTACAAGTAGAGTAGATTGTGGTAAAAATTTTGTAAAGAACAATCAAAAACAAGCTGTTGTTTTTTCTCTTAAATGATCATAAGGAAAAATGAGGTAGCGTGCTCATAAATTAAAGCAAAACAAAAAAAAACCAAATTCTCCCAAAGCAATGTGTAAGAGGGGAGAAATTTATGAATTTTATTTACCTCAATACTTTTGTAAAAAAAAAAAAAGAAAAAAAAAGTATTAATTATTAAAAAGATAATATAAAATCAGAATAAGCAAATGTATGACTACTGAGTAATAGGACATCAAGTGAGAATGACAAGTCAAGTAATATCTAAAGTGTTATATTACTTAAGTTGATCTGCTATGACAAGTCCTGATTCAAGGCAAACAATTTTGACTTAGTCTTAACTTAAGGAGCTATATATGATTTTACACAATTTATAAATAACTTTTAATTTTATTCAAGGAAGCACTCCCAAAACCCTCTAACCAACATTTATATTTGAAAATAATTCATTGATCAAAATATTTCTTCTATGTAAGTATTTCTTATTAATAAAATATAATGCAAGTATAATGTAATGTATTGTTTGATCTCGGATTTACATTGATTATACTTCTCAAATTGACATTGATTTCACTGATGACCTCTGATGAACTAGTGATGCTGTTCAGTCCGTTACCATTCAGTAGTGCATATGGATGGCTAATCTCTACAGAGATTGGCCAAATACTCTTACGAGTCATAAAAAGCACCCCCAGATTAGCTTAATAAGCTCATCATAAAAAAAAGGCCACTCAAGGGCATGTATAGAAATATAGACACCCACAGATCACAAAGACTTCCAGACTTGTAACAAAAAACAAGACCAAAATATTTGCCCAGCACCTCAACAACACACTGCAAACATTTACTCCTTATTTAGATCCCTTAGACCTATCCAATGCCATGGAGAATGAGGAGTTTCTGGCCATGCCATTACCTGTGTCCTTGCCACCCAAGGCAGTAATGGTCAAGTATATAATCTCTTATCAGCCTAAACCAAATCACCCGGATATGGTTTAATCCCCAGTTAAATTATCTGCAATCTTCCCAAGAAGGCAATTCTTGACCTAAATCTATAATTGCATATTGGATTTATGCTTAAATATAATATATATATCCGAACAACCTATTTCCCACTTCTTTGGAAATATTCTGACAATTATATTTTCCAAACCTGGAAAAGCACCACATAAACCTCCATCCTACCGTCCTAAAAGTCTTCTTCCTACACTTTGAATGGTTTTCAAATAAATTCTGTTAAAAAAATGCCTCCCATTGAACCCTTTTGTTTCAATATCCTCCCAAATCATCAGTTCAGATTCCCACATAAGCATTAACTGTCCAGCAAATGATTCACGTTGTGGACTAAATTTCTTTTTCCCTTAACTCAAAGAATACCGACCAGCTGGTTTTTTTTTTTTTTTTTTTTTTTCTCGAACATTCTTTTAGAGTCGGCCAGACATGCTTTTCATCCCATACCACTGATGACATGCTTACCCACCCAAATACCCTCTTGGCTCTATTTACAGACAACAAAGCTATCTTACCTTTTCACTCCTATTCTAAAACTGCTTCTAAAAACCTACAAGATCATCTCAAAAATATCAAACATAGGTGTGGCAAATGGAGAATAAAAATGAATGAAGTGAAATGTGTTCAAATTAATCTCCAATTGAGGAAAAAATCTTTCCTGAAATTTGTAAAATTTAAGAATGGTCCTTTACCAAATTCAAATTCCAATCATTACTTGACTCAGTTTAGTTTAGCAGTTCATGATGCTCAATTGTAAAGAGAGGAGAAGCTGAAATAGCACGAATTTGAAAGAAGCGAGCGAAGGGGAGCAATGAATATTTAGAGGGATCAAGTTCCAGAGACTGGAGGATCTTAAGAGGTAAAGGAAAGGGCAGGATAGCTTCCAGAACTGAAGTAAAAATCTAACAAAGAATCACTAATGTAAATCTTTTTGAAGAATAAAAACAAAAAATCTAATAAATAAAAAAATTATGGATAAATAAATAATGTGTAATCACTGATAAGAAACAAAACTTATTTAGGAAAATAAACAAAACAATAAAAGACAGCATCACTGAAAGATGAAATAAAATATAAAAAGAAAATATTACATAATTCTATTATTTATTGCTGGTTCACTCCATAAATATCTTCAGGTCACAAGATAGCCCATGGTCATCCCAACATATCTAAGTCTTCCAGAATGTTGATAACCACCACAGGTTGGCCATCATCCTGTCGATATTTGACCCAGCCACCAGAGAACCACACATATATTATTTTGCCTTCCTTCTTCTGGCGCACCAGGTGGAGGCGCTTATTCGTGGAGCTCATAAAAGAGTTATTATTATGTCCGATTATTATAATCTTATTATTAAGCCCGGTTATTATAATTTTTCTCCCAGCCAATATGCGGGGTTGTCAGGTCCCTCTTCACTCTTCTCAATCTGAAAAACTCGTCCCGCATAGATAGCTGAACGAACTTTGTTAAGATAACTGGGGGTCGAGGATCATCCCTTTGCTGGCAATGCTATAAACGGCATCATCATCATTAGCGCAGACCCTGTCCTCCAACTCCAACACTACAATCCTCCGCATAAATTGAAACAAAGATGGCCTCCTAACCTCCTTAAAGTTTTAAAAAATGAGCATTTTTTAAATAATATTAAACAGTATATAAATTGCAGAATCAAATAAAACAATTGGATCATTTTGAGTTTAATAATGATCTCTTTCAATTACAAAAGTTGGAGGTACAATGAAAACTGTGAGAGCAAAGAAGATAATCATTGGAGATGTATGTACACAAAACTAGAAGAGTAATTAAAGTGTTTTAAAAGCTATTATACTAATTTTTGACCTTTCATCAAGAAAATAATATTTCGAGGGGATAATAATTATAAGTTGAGAATTTTTGTTGTGGTTCGGTCAAGGTTGATCCAAAAAATATAATTTTTAAAAAATGTGCATTTTTAATTATCTATTAATGTTTCGGCTTACATTGTAAGCAATCTTCAGGGCTATCATGAAGGTGAGAGGGGACGTGTTGCCACATGGATTAAATGTTCATGACTGATGATTATAATTTTTCAGCCCAATTAGAAAAATTTCCTCTTTCTTTGTAAGCTATTTACAACTAATTATGAATATTGGCCAATGCTTGTGAATATAAACTGCCCAAAAAAAAAAAAAAAAAAAAAGTGATGGACTAAAAAAATAAAATAGTCGCTGCTTAGAAGCAGATTTAATAGATTAAATTATCCCAATTCAATATTGTTTTCTAGGGTGTGGTCTACAAATAAGAAGTAAAAAAATTTTAAAAATAATTCAATAATTACATAAAGGAAAATTAAACAATATTTGTCACAAAAATAATTTGAGTCTTGACACACTTTTTATAATTTTTTAGCACTAGAAGTTTCAAATAAGTGACTGATGAGTAGAATGGGGGGGGGGGGTTAATCTACCTCCTTGTAAGACTAACAATCTCACTCCATACTTATTATTATTATGAATTAAATTCGGACAACAAACTGGCCTTTTTTAAGTCCAAATTTATACTTCATTAAGATATTGCTGAACAACCCTTGCCATATAAGGTTGTTTATTTCCACCAATAAATGATGCTAAGGAAATCATATAGCCTTAGATGATAACGTAATATTGAAATCGGAATTTAAAGAAGGCCTGTTGAATATGCAGAACTTGATGTTAACCACTAAACAAATTTCACTCCACACCATTATTGGACCTCTTCTGAATTGGACTCTCCCAGCATCATTACAGTTTGTATAGTGTTCATAATGCCTTCTATAGACCCTTATTGGTCTATGTAAAGCATCCATAAAAAATTGTAACTTATAAAATAGCACATCACTCGATTCTTGTTCACAAATATTAGGTGTTCCTGAGCAAATCCAAGATGAGCTCTATGATGTATTGTGATTGATAATGGTCCTGATGCTGTTCTACCGGTATCTAAATATATTTCAATGAGTCTCCTTATCTTCTGCGCTAACTGTAATACTGTATTGTTCAAAAATACTTTACAGTTGCAAAAGCTGAGGAAATCCAATTTCTAAACGCATGAATACAAATGGAAATCTCTGCTCAGTCACCCAACTAGAACATTTCATAGTTATTTTTGGTTTTTTAATAACACAATTTTTCTTTTTAAAAAACTGATATAAAAAGAGAATAGCAAATATGAAAACAAAAATCATAAAGAAAACGAACCAAAGGTGGAGGGGTTGCAGGTCAATAGACAAGTTTTACTTTTTTATTTCGATATCGGAATTGTTTTAATCTGAAAAAATAAACAAAAAGAAAAGTCTTCTTGTAAAAATATGTATAAAACACAACAGTAGTGGAGAGGTAGCAGAAAGAGAGAAGGGGAGGGGGGCTAGCAGTACAGAAAATTACATAAGATTAATTGTGTTCAAGTTATTTCCATTGTTTTATTTATTTCTGAGCTCTTGGTTTCATCCCCCAAAATGCCTCAACAAATGATTGATTAAAAGTTATAATTAGAAAAGGGCATATTATCAGGTAACCCCAAAGATAGAAGTTCAATAGAAATGCATGAGTTAAGTTAATTCATCCTTTTATAACTGTTTTAAGTATGGAACCATAATATAAATTCTATTTCATATCAGAAAATTATCTCCAAGTAAAAAATCTCTTGAGAGTATAACTATAACTGCAGTAATAAAAATAAACATACTGTTCATTACATGACATTAAATTGTATAATGATTGAGTATATTCAAGAAAGAAAAAACAGTCCCACAACAGGCCATATAGACCTAGGGAGGGAATACTTGTTAAGAATGTAATCATTCTCGACCCACAGCATACTAGTGAAGGCTACACGCCTGTCAATACACCTTTCTGGCTGTCTAATTTTTTCCCATTCAATGAAGAATGGTACTCAATTAAGGCTGGGTGTTCCCTAGAAGCACACCAGGAATCCTCTGGTCATTACAAACAAAAACACAAAAAGAAAAAAACTGCACAGTGCACTGTGAGCATTGAACCTGGGACCTTGGGCTCAGGACTCCAATACCACCAGACCACAGTGCTCCACTAAATATAAATAAGAGCACATTTTAAAAACATAAATATAATAGAAGCAAAAAGAGTTAATGGGATGTTCAGCATTTGAGGGTATGAAAAAGACCAATTAGAGTAAGTAGGGCAAATGTTTCATGAGAGTAGATAAGTACTGTATCAACCCGGGATTAACCATTATCTTTGGTTCCCGGATGGCTTACAATAACTTTAGAAGGAGGGGTCTTGAAGGGATATAGCCCAATTAGGAAAACGACAATAGTCAAGATAATTAATACAGTGTAGTCAGGATTTTAGGCATCGTCATTTCTCTTAATTTCTCCTGATTTGACTACTAGCACTACTTCGAGCCAGCTAAATAAGTTGGAATAAATTTTGTAAGGAATAAGTGATTGCTACATCCAGTTAGGAAAATTTCAAACAAAAAAAGAAATAAAGAAAAAAAATGAGCCATTCCCATAAGCAAAATGTTTTTCAGGGGGGAGGGGGTCAGGAGGCCTCATAGGTGAGTGGTCTCATGCAACACCAAAAATCTGTCTGCTATAAAATAAAAAAACAACTCTATATTTAACTTCCTCAACATAACTAGCCAAGGGTAGGTTATTAGCACCAGATAAACTAAGGTTTTCCCATTTATATGATTGCACAGATATAGGCTTGGCAAACATCCAGAGGAAAGAACCTTCCTCTGCAGGGGGGGGGGGGGGGATAGAGGGTATTATAAAAGCTTAGTTAGCCAGCCAAAAGACAAGTACAGAAAACAAGATAAAGTAATACATTGAGGAGCAGACTAATGTGTGGTCACGGAATATAGATGTGAGAGAGGTATAAAAGAAAACGCGACTGAGTAGTGTGAGGACAGTAAGTTATATTTAGCAAGCTGCTACCAACAGGAAAAGAGGAGCAGACAAAGTGAAAGGTAACAGTTGTCATCTGTCCTCCATTCCAAATTGAGATAAATATGCACAAACATAACGAAATATGTCTTGATACATCATGGATGTTAAAATTATAAATTATTACAAATGAAAATCAATCCCACAAGAGCAATAGGTCTAATCAATTTTTAATCAGAATAAATATAAGTCTTAGAAATTGTTGTATTAAGTGGCTTACCTGAGGGAGTCAAAATCATAAATATTTCAAATGAAAATCATTCTAGGTATCAATAGGTTCACAATACTTTAATTTTGAACAATTGTAATGAAGGGTATCATAATTGTCTTAAGTTGCTTGTCTGAGGACGTTTTTAACTTATTAAAATTGAAAACTGAATCACGTGATAAGATCCAGAAACATATTTATTCATATTATTCATCAAACAAATGGTACATGTTAAACATCAGGTGAGTATTCATCCTCTCCCTTATTGGAAAAAAAACAGAGCTATAGAAAATTATGCTCCAACAAAGCAGAAGTCATTATTTTTTGTTAAATTAATCAGTTTTATGGGGAGAAAAAAAACACAATAAATTAAAAAATATACAGTTTAAAGTAAAGGCAGCAAATTTAACTCTACTTTAGAAGCTTAAAATAATAGTTAATTATAACAAGTTAACAATCAGTAATCAAAAGACTTATGGTACTGAAGTAAAAAAACAAAAAGTCATTTTAAAAATTAAAAGCTTCAAAAATTAAAAATATAAGTTATTCTTACCATAGACAAATAGAGAAAAATGAACATTCAATGAGTTATGGAAGCCAACTTTTAAGCAAATAACATCAGGGCAAAATTTGAAATAGGTTTTCAGAAGAAGACGATAGTATTCATCTCAAAATTAGAAAAAAAAGGTTAACTTTTGGCTGTATAAACAATCCGCCCCATATAAGATTTAAGTGATCAGTGATGAAGAGTGGATTCATTAACGACTAGTTCTTTTTCAATACTGACTATCGATAGAAACTGTCATAAAATGTCACAATACTAAAAAATAAATTATATTTTCGTTTTATACCTCGTCCAAATAATTGACAGGTCTTAAGACCCGTATTTTTCCTACATAATTTTAAATATTTTTGTGAAAATAAATTCTGTTATTATAATCTACTCACAATATTTTTTAAAAAAATATGTTAAAAACTTTCACCTAATTTATCATGTTTTTACTTTCGTAAAATAAAACTTTTGAATAATTAGCTATATTGAGGTGCGTGTGTTTGAAAGTCTTAGAGTTTTAGGGGAAAAAAACCCACCATTATTGGCGGTTGAAGAAACATGGAGCACCGCAAATGTAGCTGAAAAAATCAATTATTTCTTGATTAGTTTCATTTTTGTAGATTCTCAACCAAATTACTAATTTAGCGATGTGAGGTGGCTTTGAAAATGTCAGTATAAACATGCTCTCTCATCTTCAGTTTTAAATCTGAAAACGTATCGGGAAATTTTAAAATAACTAGACAAACATCGCTAAATTCTTAATAATGACTGTAAGCACATCTGGCCGTGGGGAGAAGGGACTGTGGTTTAGAAAATTATGCTTGTATTTTGTTTTACACTTGCCTAAGCAAAAGAGGGGACAGAAATTGTTTTTTAGCAAGGATGTGCACTTTATTATGCTTATAGATGAGAATTGATTTTATTATATATAGTTTTTGAGTAATAATTACTACGAAAATATGAAATAAAATTGTACAATGAAAAGTCCGTCTCACAGAATCTTTGTAAATCAAGATTTACAATTCTACCTTGACCGAACCCCAACTAAAATCATCTTAGAATTTGTAAATTAAGGGAATTCTTCAGCATCGTAGATAAGGAATATGTGTTTTTGAACTCTCCATATCAAGTAATCCCCCACGATTATAAAATATTAGTTTTATTAACTAGTATTCAGTACTTTATACTAAATATTACATTCGTAAAATATTACTTACCGGATTTGCTGTTTCCAGTACTACCTCACTCCTGTAGGTCCGATTTCACTCAATAACGAACTTAAAGATTCTTTTTGATTTTAAAAACGATATCGCAAATTTTATTAAGAAGAAATGACAGATCTCTAGCTTATATCTATCTAGAAGTGAATCGCTGGATGCCATGAGTTGTAGCGTATCAACAACCTCCATTTTTGTAGCATTAACTTGGGCTGTGCTTGAAGAAACCCAACCGACTGGAACACTTCCCAATTCTGCTATCATACCAGTCTCCACCATACCGTTATGAAACCACCCAAATGAAATTATTCCAAAGCTGATTGGTGTATCTGTAACGCCCTAATAAACATACCTAAAACTACTTACAGGAAGAGAGCAGCGCAAAATGATTTGATGATGAAACTGCATATATGTTGTTCTTATGTCTTCAAATAAGCTCTACTAACCTAGTGGAATGAAGACTTACTATAAGAGCTAATAATATCACGATAGAGTATAAAAGTAGCTATAAATTTCTAAGGATCTATTTGGACTCAGCTTTTAAGTGGAAAGTCCATATCGATTACATGGCATGAAGATGAAAGAGTGGAATTAAGCTACTAAAGACCATTAGTTCTATTAAATTGGGAGAAGATCAAAACATTTTGCGAAGAACATTTGATTCTATTATCAAGCAATAAGTATACTTACGCAGTTTAATTACAGCTAATCTAGTTTATATATAGCCCTAATCAGAAATCCTGACAAAAACAAAAGAACAAAAATGAAAATAATATAGCAAGTAATTTCGAATCAATATATGCAGAATGAATCACCTACCCCCAGAAGAGGGACGCAATAAACTATTATTAGATGATTTTTAGTTGGGGTTCGATCTACCTTGACCGAACCCCAACAAAAATCATCTAACAATATTTACGGTAAAAAAAACTCTTCGTTTGAACAATAAACTATCATTCTTCCTAAAGTACCAACTCCATTCAATGTAGATAGGCAACAATTTTGGCAAATTCTTCTCTATCTTAAGCTATCCTAATAAGTATTAAAAAACGATCAATCAATTTAATGTATTAAAATTGAATAGAAAGAAATGTACAGCTATCCCTCGTCAATGATCTTTGAAATCAAGGAAGCTTAATGAAAAAATAAATTCTCATAAGTGCGAAATAAAATGTTCTTAACCAGTTACAATCAATAGAGAAAAAAAATAAACGGAGAACTGATAACCAGCTGATAGAACTAAATAAGCTAAAATATAAAAAGATAAACACAAAATAGAATTTTAAGTTAGCAAAAAATATAAAACGCATTTCTTGACATTGAAAAAAAATTCTTGACACTCTCCCTCCATAACTTAAATTGGTTCAAAGGAAATTAAATAATGAATAAATAGAAAAACTTATAATATTTAAGTCCCTTTTGAGTCTAATGTGGATTTACGGCTTTCAGCTATTGGTTACTGCCAAACTTTTCAATATTCCCAAAATCAAGTTCTTCGATCTACAAATTGCAGGAACATAATAGGGATCATTTACTGTAGTCCTTCTACTACAATAAATGCTCCCTATTATGTTTCAAACCATCTCAATAATAATATTTTCTTTTTTTTAAATATCAACCAATTCCTATTCTCCTCTTTTCATTCCAGACTTTCTGATACTCTATCCTCTTTGCTTAAACCCTCTACAGCGATTTCCATGGTACAAATCCTCCACGTCGCCTTTAAAGGATATTAATGTGGTACCTTCGTGAGCTATAAATCCCTTGACATTAGATAGCAATATCAGGGAGTTGTGTTACTTGCCACATTCTCTTACACAGAGTGAATTGGTTTTTATTTCCATCAAATTATACAGCATACATATATACATATTTTAATTAATAAAGTAAAAATGTTTTCTCATTTTCTTACGATATAGTTTCATTTTCTTTTCAGCTGTTTCACAATTTTTTTTTTCTATTTTTAAATAAAATTCTGATGAGGCAAGGTTGACAGCCGTCTCCACTATAATACACTGTTTTTTTTTGTTTTTTTTCAATTTTTAATCCTAAAATTCACTTCACCTAAGTCAGTCGTCGATAACCATGATGTAATTTCAAATTTCTATTTGAAAAATGAAATTTACTCTTTCTTCAGTTGACTGAGAGAGTCCTTAGGTTCATTCCTAGACTGGAGATTTAATTTATTTTCTCAATTATTAATTAAAATATAAATTTGTATTTGCCCAGTGACTTCTCTAGCTACTTTAAGCAGATCAGAATACGACTGATTTATGGAAAACAGAGCTTTCTATACCTCTCCTATCTGATAAAAATAAACTATCTTTTATTAACAAGGAAAGAAACACTCTGACACGTTTACGTCTGTCTCTTTATTATGTAATCCAGGAATGTTCCCTACATATTTAAATATCACTATGATTAAGTTCAGGGCTTAATTAATAAACATACGAAAAGCAGCCCCAAGGCGGTTGGTTTCTTTGGCTTTTAATCCCTCCTTTATCGCCCTAGAGGCACGGCATGTCTTAGTCCTGAGTCGTGCTACCGCTTTCGTGCCCGTCATGTTTAATCCCTCAATTTGCTCCAACTGCTTTTGACATATCCACATGGCTCTGCTAGCTTTTTCACAGGTCTTTCGTAATGTTTTTATTCTTAGTTCGAAATTCAGAAATACTCCTAAATGTTTGACTGCCTTGAGAAAGCCTGAAGAGTACAAAGTTCTCTTTTGTTGGTGAAGGGCACAATCACAACATTGTTTGCAGGTGCATTTCACCACACCACCTGACTACCAAAAGTAAATGTAAATATGGAATAAACTTAGAGTGCTTAATAGTTGAATTTAAGATAGTATTAAAAGATAAGTTAATCCTTCCATAATTAAATATGTGAATACCGTAATCCTGTTACAGATCGTTCTCCTTACTCCTTATTAGTTGGTAACTTACTATACACAATACTCAACTACAACTACATCATTAGTCAAGATTGCAATATACTGCAGGTGATCTCGGTTTCCCCATCCCCAGTGATCTAATATAATAAAGCGAGGCGCAAAGAGATTTTATGAAAAAAAAAAAAAATAGAAAAAAGAAAGAGGTTTCAAGTATCTTGCTTGCTCCGGGATTTTCGTATTCGTTCAACTTGTAATTAAGTGAAACAAAATCATCAAAATTTGATACCTAAAATATGAATTCTTCTCTCCCGTAATGAATTTTAAATGTAAGTGATTTCGTTTTTTAAAATACATAAACAATTTGTAAGGGAATAACTTTTTTTTATTCGTAATATTTTAGTAAGCTTTTAAGAGCCAATAAAATTCATCAAAAATTACTCATAAAATAGGCTAAGTTTAAAATGTTCCAGAATTCAACGAGGCTAAACGGTTTTGTAGCACTATTGATTTGAGAAAAAAAAAAAAAATTGGTTAATACTGTCGAACCGGACAGTATATCCGTTTTGAGGAACACTCGGCTGATTCCCTCCCTCATTAACTCTCCAATTTGACATCTCAAGTCCCCAACACAACATTTTCAAAGAAAGTTTTTATCTGCTGTTCACTTTTTCCTTGAAGTTATTTGTTTTTGTTTTATAAAGTAATAGCAAAAATAGAAGATTTGAAGAAGGTCTAAAATTTAGACTTTCAACTAAAAAAATAAATGCGAAAGTGAAAGGTTTCTATTTTATTACATTTAATGTAGAATCCAATAGAATTAAAGTGCTGAGTCTAATCTATTAGAGTTTATATAAAAAAATACCTTTTATATAAAAAGTGCTAGGCTTGAGAGCCCCCAAACAGATTTCCTCTGTAAAGTTGGTTCCATGTCTTTCTGCATGTTTACCTTCACAGTATTGGTATAGCTGCTAAATGGACTTGCCCATATGCATAGAGAGTTGCTCGTTGTGAGAAAAAACTTAAGAAACAGGGATGCCCATCATTGCTGGTTCTGTGATTGCTGATCAAAAAGAGTCGGGTCGATTCAACAATATCAACGGAATTTACCTATGTTATAAATTTATCAAGTCTCTTTATCACTCTTAAACCTTGTAATTCATCTGATTCATTTTTAATCCTATTTGGTGACTATTTGGAACTCTTCTTACTCCTTATTCCTCCCCACAACTTTCAAAGTATGGGAAGTATTTTCTTTTTATTTGGATGTATTAAATTTCAGCTTGTGAGAATATATTTTTCTGCTTCAAATATATAATTGGTAATTCATATTCTCTCTAGCAAATTAAAAATATATCAGGAACAGAAATAAAATGGGAAAATATTTTTTATGTTAAGCTAGTGATACTTAACCATTGGCTTATACTGATTTATAATATTATATTTTAAAACTAAATTACTCAAAATACTTGCTTACAAAAATTAACTGCCAATGTATATATTATTTTATACTTTTTTTTTTTTTTT
>KZ807447.1:384373-395273 GCA_000696205.2 Oncopeltus fasciatus
ATTCTCATATTTTATTACTCTAATTATTAAAAAAAAATTTTTAATTTTCTTAAATGAATTGTATTTTATAAATTTTTTAAAACAATATTATCTTAGTATTATTACCATGTTTGGTTAGCAACTGAAAACCAACGGAAACTTCGCACTACTAGGTAGAAGAAAATGTAAGGTAACAGCGATTTATTTATTCTGTTTTTATATCATGTATTAAATGTAGGTAAAGTTTAATTTAGTTTTTATTTTTGGGTAATAATTTTCAAATTGATATTTAGATGTTCTTTGAAAATGCCATTTCTCTCTCTCTCTCTCTCTCTCTCTCTCTCTCTCTCTCGCTCGCTCTCTCTCACTCCCACCACGAGCGATGTAACACCCACCTGTGCCTACATATCATATCATAAATACCGGGGACAGTGTAACTCATGGGATACGTTCGGGTTTTGCAATCCTGACACTACGGGTTCAAATCCCACCCTTGTATAAGCTTGTATAGATAAATAAAAAGTTTATCCTGAGCCATGCATAATTAGAATGGGATGGCAACCTGTAGATAGACCCTCCCTCCACGACCCTAAGTGGTTGAAAGAGAGGCGAATATTTAATAAATCAAAAAGTAGAAATAGGTAGTTATATTCATTGAGAAATTCAACATATGTGTAAATATTAATAGATATTTATGTAGCAAATTTAAAATTTGGATTGAGCCTAAAATTAAATAAAACATAGTTAAACAAAATTCTCTTTAGCTTACATGAAGTACTATTTTTTACACTATAGGTTTACTAACTTCATAAAGTTTGTAATCTCCATAGCCAATTTTATTAACTTACCTACCCTTCATTAATATATGAAAAAGGAGAGTATAAAATAAAATAAACTGATTTTTAATAAAATATTTAAAGGTTTTAATTTTGTCAGTGACTGATGAACATAAATTCAGTTTAATAAAGTGTAGAAGAGTGTAATACATTGAGGAAAATTCAATTTAAGCAGAATGTTTACAAGTAAATAAGTAAATTACCTTCTAATTTATATACAGTTCTATAAAGAACTTTGTTTTTTATGGCACTTAAAATTAGCATATATAATAATCTTATTCAAAAGGAGAGTTTTTTGACCGAACCCCATCTAAAATCATCTAATAATAATCTTATTATTCTCTCTCTTCCTCTTTCTCTCTCTCTTCCTCTCTCTCTCTCTCTCTCTCTCTCTCTCTCTCTCTCTCTCTCTTTCTTTCAGTCACTCCTTCTCATTCTCAAAACAATAAGTATATAAAAAGTATATTTATGCGGAAGAAGTGCACTTCACCAGGGAGAGAATTCACATAGTTATTCGTATCAAAGTTATATAAAAAACGAAGCAATTTTCGGGAATTGATGATTCAATTTTAAAATCAAAGCTGTGAAGATAAAATCTTCGACACAGAAAGCTCCAAAGTTCACATTGAGAATATGAACTAGTGCATTATTTCGTATAAAATTTTAAAATTTTAGTATTTTTGTTGATGAAAATTAATTTAAGTCATACAAACAAACATTTAATTTATAACAGATAAACCAACAACTACATTTATTACTATAATTATGTTCAAAATATAAAGTAAATAATAATAAATAAACAATCAAATGGGCGAAAAAGCGTTTTTCAAAAGCAATGAGGTACATACCTCAAATATGGTCCACAATTAGGGCTTTCAAATTTGTTTGCAGAGATCCTCAAACAGCGCAACAGGCAAAAATTAATTTTTCCAAAATAAGTCTAGAATACAAATTAAAAAAATGTTGAGAGATTGTGTAAAATGATGTGAGGCATGTGAGAAATCATGTTTTTGTGTTAGCAATTTTTATTGGAATGTGGAATAAATAGAATGAAATTTTAATAAATTCCAATTTACAAAAATGCTTAAAATTAAACGAATTTAAAATATATTTTATTCAAAGCATAATTCGCTCAACTTAAACTTGTAATAAGACTTTACTTAGATACAAATATGAACTTCGGCTCAAGTTTTGTCGTTAGTTTAGTGAATCATTATAATCTAAAACAAAATTATTTTATCAATGAAAATCTTCAAATAAAGAGATTTAATTAAATTATATTGAAGTTTTATGTTCATATTCCTTATATCATTAAACAAAAATTGACAAAGAAATTGAATCTACATGTTTATGTTGACATTCGAGAGGCGGAAACACGTCTGTCTGTAACACTAATATTAAAATATGTTATAGATTTCTAAATTTTCTCCGACGCCCGTCTCTGCATTCGGTTTCAGCCATTAATGAACAAATCCAGTGGTTTGTGGAAATTAAATTTATTATTTTTTTTTTTAAATTAATATGTTTACGCTTTTACTCAGTGCAAGTCTATGATTTGATTGGTTTCTTTTAGGAGGGAAAACAATTTTCGATGTGCCATTCAAGCAGTGATTATCTTGTTATCTAATACTAGAGGTCTTATTCAGCTATAATAAGACCTCTGGTAGCAATTTGTGAACTCTTAATCAATGGTATCTAAAAATAAGAGCTCTCAAATTTTATTCCCAGCTAGAATAGTAATTTTGTTTTTTTCAAATAATTTTTTGAAAATTGGATAGCTGTACTGTTAGTTATAGAAATGTTTTTTTTTTTTTAATGAAATAAATGAGCATCATCTCTTATGCTGTTTGAATATAGTTCATGAAGTTACACTTAACCAATTGTTTTTTGTTTGTTTTTTTAATGAGAATAAACTATGACTAGCTTAAAATAAAAAAAATATGTATTTATTATGGAATTCCATCCTCCTTTTTGGTGCTTGCTGTAAACATATGCAAGGATTATTCTTTCCATTTGTCTTATTAAATCAACAAAGTATAATTTCTCTTCTAGTAATTATTTTTTTAATATTCTTCAATTTTTTAATTTAATTTAATATTGTTTTAGATACCAGTAAACCCTATATCAAATATAGTAATTTAAACAAGAACTATATTTTTCAATCATTCATAAGATAAATTTTGAATTGACAGAAAGCATTTGTGGAACAAACATATACCATATTAACAATAAACAAATTTGAAGTGATACCAATTTAGTATTGTGTACACTTGGAGTGACACTCTAAATTAAATTAAGTTTGAAAAATGCGGAAAAGTTTCAACAAAAATTTTAATGATAATTAATTAAGATTTATTTAAACCATGCTTTCTTTCTGGATTTTAGCAGATTCTCTATAAGGAACAAGCTGTTTAAGTTGGAACCATATGTGACTTTAAAAATTTTGTAGATTTTAAACCTATTTTTATTTATTCCGCTTGGTGGAACTAAAAAATGGTCTGTTCAAAACTGTGCTGTTTATGGATCCAAATATAAGTAAAATTCCATTATTTAATATTTGTATTCTATTCAAAAATTAATTTTATTTTAATTGAATTTATTTAAACACCTTAGAAAATTGGAACTTGTTAACTGTTCGTTTAGATAACCAATGTAAAATAAGGTTTTTATTTATTTCGGATAATTATAAAAGAAGGCTTCGATGTATTGAGGTACACCAGGAATTTTTGCTTTTTTTTTTTCAATCTTTTTGATCGATTCTCATTGGTTTTAAAAACAGGTCCTCTTTAGAGGAAAAATTTCAGTCTATCATATTTCGCATTAACATATTTCAGTGTATCATGGAGCATTATAGAAGGAAACGTACAAGTTTATTTGACGAAAAACAACTTGGCATAGGAGTATTTTTTGACGCCGAATCTGCATATGACCCCTTTTGGAAGCGTGGTCTAGTTATTATAAACTATAAAACCTAGGTCTTAAGAGGTCCTAATCTTTGTCTAGCAGTTCTTGGATAATCGACTGTTTAGATTTCGTATTAGTAACATAACCTCTTCGATATACGAACAAAGAATTGGCCTCCCCATCGATTGTGTTCTCAGTACAACTCTCTTTCTCATATCGGTTCAGGATTTCGTGAAATGTATACATCGAGTGGATAAACTCTTTCAATTTGTTGATAATTTAGCCATATTTTCTCGAGGGTCCGATTTAAAGCACTCTGCTGCAATACTGCAGAATAAGATAAATAAATAAATAGAATTTTTACACCCAAAAAACTATAAGTATTCATTTCTCCCGCATAATCTACTCTAGAGCCATCCCGTCTCAAATTAAACAATTCAGTTATATCATTTTATTTATCGAATTTCTAGGTTTAATCTATGACGGAAGGCTGTCATGGGAACTCCCTAAGTACAATTAAAAGATAAATTGATTACAAAGCTAAACTTACAAGAGTTTTGAGAACAACAAAATGGGGAGCAGACAAATATACCAAAGTCAAAGTCTATATAGCNAACTGGGCTGTATAATAAGTCATATTATAAGGCACTTTGTGGTGTTAAAAAAAAAAAAAAATTCTGATCATATTTGTAATACATCATTCATTAACAAAAAGTTGTTTTTGGAAAATAAACACTAGTAAAAACAGGTAAAACTACCATAATTTAAGTTAAAAAACCTGAGAAAAAATTTAATTCAGTTGTAAATATGTATCCATTAAGAATAAAAATTTCCGATATGGATATATTGAAGTAGTAAATCGTTCAAACGAATAGAGGTTCTTTTTGTTTCAAACTAGACTTTCCTGTCTTTATAACCTTACATTTGAAAAATATATTAAATTGGTTACTATATTAAATTTATATTCAGTTAAAAATCTTATTTAGCCAAACAAGTGAAAGATACTTTTTTTAATTTCAGATCCTTTAGTATTGAGTATAGATTGTACTCAAGATAAAGGACCCACAATCTCATTTATTGGAAAATATTTTTCTCTGCTAACGTGGACATATTTTATTAAACATCTTAGTGAAATTTACACTTTTTTCCGTTTTTAGATCAAATAAGACAAAATATATTTTAAGCATTTTATATAATATTTATAAATAGTATTTTAATGAGGAGAAGAAGAATGATTATCGACTATATATAGCAGGTGAGCACTGGCCAGGGAGCTGGAGGCCAAGAAATCAAAAAGGGCGGACGGGCCCTCTTATTAGGTCTTTTTAAATTCCTCTAAATTCTTATATTCTCTTCTGGGCATTAAAAAAAAGTGTAAGAAGTCAAACTTCAGAAATGTAATGACTCGAGGAATAAAAAGTTCTGGCGAATAAACTGTAAAATAATGGGTATTTCAGTGCACACGAGGGATGTGTGTATTAAAAAGTTCCTCAGGAAAGTACAGCGTAAATTGAATAGATTTTTCATGTTCCAATAAAAAAGGATAAATAGACTAGAGTAAGTGAATGACTCATTTGATATTATAATATAGTGAAGCTAAGATAGCTATGGCTGAATCTTGAATGTCGTGAAAGAAGAGAGGGAAAGCGGTCACAATTTGTAGTTACATTCTTAAATATTTAGTATGCTTTTGTTGTAGATCATGGCCGTTTGAAAATAAATTTTTCGTCTGTAACCTTATTTTTTTTTTTTTTTCGTAATTCTTATAATTTTGCAAATAATTATTCACCTTGGATTTAGAATCTCCTCTCCCACTTATACGACTATGTTCAAATAAATATGTTATCGTTCTTGAGCTTAAAACAGAAAGTCTAATACCAAATTGACCAATACTTGAAGTTTCATTTTAAAACTATTTAAAATGCGATTTATGATTTAATTTATAAACTATTTTAATATTAATTTACGTATTATCTAAAAAAAAGTTACAAATAAATGTTGAGAAATGACATTACATAATCATTATGTTCTACAATATTTTTCTTGACTCGTAACAATAGTAAATATATTGATGATTTTTCAATATAAAAATATGAAAATTAAATGTGTTAGATTGCTTATATATGTGTGTGTACGTATGAGAAAATAAAATTTTGAACAGACCACATTTTTAATATTCTCTTAAGTAGAATCGATGAAGAAACGAAGAAATTTTTCAAAAGTTGTGTCATGGGACCAACGCAAATAACTAGATTTCCTTACGAAGAATCTGCTAAAATGGAAGCCTAGCCAAAACACACTTATTTTAATTGTAAATGATAAACCCAATAATTAAATTTTCCGGAAAAAAATTCATAGCTACTGTGGAATTTTCCCTTCACTATGACTGGTTGATTACCGAATAGATCAACCCAATAATTCGCAAAACTTTCCAAAGAAGTAATAACCATTTTGAACATTAAAAACATATATTAAATCTTACAGATGATCTCCGCTATGAAAATATGAATGTAACAATATTGTAATTAAAATGTCCCCAGGACGGAAAGATATCTATTGTTGAAAGAAAACGTTGAGACAGATAGAGGAATGCTAACGTCAGATACGCCACAACTGCAATCTGCCAGAGCGATAGTGGCTGACGCGGGTCCTGATAAATCCCCTTGCCTCGTAACCACTATTCACTAAAATTCTTTACAGAACTTAGTGTCTCAACTAAGCTTTAGTCTCTAATTCTCATGTGGAACTAAATTTCTCTCTGAAAATAAATTAAATAGTGGGACATTTTGACAATTCAACTCTAGATGGTAATTTATGGAAATCAAATATCTTTTTTTTTTTTTNTTTTTTTTTTTTTTTTTTTTTTTAGGGAAGAGATAGGCATATATTTATATTTTAAAAAAATTTCAAAACTTTTAATAGGATGGACAAAGATTATTGTTTAATACAATTAACATATTTAGTAATAGGAGAAAAAGATAAGTGGACGTTATGGGCGATAAACAAATTTTAAGGCGGTAATAGGTACAGTTTTACCCTTAACATTATTTTTGTAATTATATAAGAGAACAAGTTCAATGGAAAAACAATTAACAATACCTAAAAAACTTAGATTGTGTAAAGTGGCAAAAACCCATTCACTACTCATATAACAAGGCACTGTAGCTGCTTTAATGAAGAGCTCAAGGGATACTTATTCAATATGTCTACTACTAAACATTATTTTAACTAAGTTTAAAAATGATTAGTTGAATCAAGTAAAAATAATTCTATTAATTAATGTATTGGTCAAAATAATAGTAATTTCCAATTGCGTTTAGGTCATTAGTAACAAATAAGATATACTTCTCCTAAATTAAATAAAATTAATATCAAATTTTTTAGCCATTACTAAATAAAAAATGAAGAAAAAAAAGTATTTTTATTATATCAACTAGGTTTTTTTTGAACCAAATTCATAATTATTAATGTGATTGGAATAAAACATGCAGCTATAAGGATAACCGCTGAATTTCTTTGCCAGCTTTCTCTTGAGAATATCTACCAAGAAAGAAGGAATTTAATTCTGAAATAACCGTTTCAGAATAATTTAAAAATGTATAACGAATATTCAGCCAACTGCAAAGAAGCTTGACTCTCATTGTTTCAGAATTTGATCTCAGAATTCACAGTCACATGAATGCATAAACAGAAATGCAACTGAAAAGTTTTGCAATGCAAATTTAAATTGAAGGTTAAACTATTGTCTTATCTAATATCATTTAATCTTTATTTATAGTCTATATCTGACAAAGTCTGATTGTATCTAATTAAACTTAACTGATAGATGATACCTAACTAACTGCAAGTAACCTATAGAAAGAGAACTGGGCTGTCGAATACATTTATACCGGCCTGATGATAGATTTAAATGAATCAATATTAACATTTTAATTTAGTGATTTGAGCATTCTGCTAAACAGTACGAGTGATTTTCAACTTGTATGTGCGCTACTGTACTCTTAGCTAGTAGAGCATGCTTTCACTTTTTTGAGAATTTTCGGATCGCATTGCTAAAAACACTATTATTTTCGCTTTGTCTTTTATTCTTCGTTGTAAAGGTGTAACAGTGGTACTGTATGAGAGATTAAACCATTAGAAAACAGTTATAGAAAAAATCCTGAATTTGAGCTAATTCAGTATAACATGTCCTACTTCTTCCTAGGATCACTGTTAAAATTTATCATGAGGTCTGCAGAAACGATTAAAAAAATTCGTTAAATTTTGAAATTTTTCTTGAAAAACAAGTTTTATATACGATTGAAAGTATCTGATTAAAGTGTAAGCAAATTATAATTGAAAATAATCCCTGTTTATTTTGTAATTTATTGAGTTCTAATTTTATACATAATAATGTAGGATAAACAGGGGAATAGACGATAATAGAAGACTTTTATACATTTTGCGACATATCCTAAAATTTTGTAATGTTTTTTTTCATACTCCAGGTGTAGGAGCAACATTCCATGCACTAAAAAAATTTTTAACCACGTTATAGTTATGTAATAAACCAAGGTTAATTTAAATAAAGGCTTCTTTCACATTCTTCATTATTTCCCAATAATCTAACTACGACACTCAAGAAGCGAAAGTTTCAAAACGAAGTCGAGCAAGTAACGTTTTTTTTTATTATCCCCCTTCTCGTTTGAACACGCAAGAAATCTCTTTCTAGGCAAGGTGGGTCCTTCTGCTTTATTTTTTTTCTTTTAGCAAGATTATACAATCAAGACAAAGGGAAAGGTGAGGTAGACAAAGCTGAAGGCTGTGGAAGGGTGAAGGACTGAGGTCGTCTGCTCGCACAATTCTCACACGGGGCAAGCAGATTCCAGCAGGGGACAGCAACGTTCCAGTAGGAGCTTGGGGGTTGATTAGCATACCCACCCTTATGCGGCAGGGGGGACTGCGTTTCGCAAATCGGCGTCCCCCAGTACCCTTAGAAACCGTTCTAGAATATAATAAATCGCCAACGTTATAACAAAACGAAAGAAAATCTACCGAAAATTATTATAAAATAGTTTATTACCTTATAAATTTAATAATCTATTTTAATACATATTTTCAGTAATATTATCTAAAAAAAATGTCATTAAATTATTGGAACGATGTCAATTTCAAAATCACCAATTTGAAGTACAAATGAAATAGGTACAACGAAAAAAACATTTCTAAAAAATATTTAGCTCCATTGATGAAACCGTTATAGCTGAAAGTTATAGCTATATCATAATAACAATCCGTAATTTATCACCCTTAGTGTTATTGATCATATTAGTATCAAATGAGATATGTCGGAAGGTGAAAGAAACTTAAATCAAAATCAGTTCAGTAGTTTTAAGTTTACAATTTTCTTATGCTTAATACAAGCTATTTGAACCGGATAAAATAGCCATTAGTGTTACTTAGCCTGCTAGAGTCCCCACCGTGAAATAATTTATTTGGACAGTTAGAGATACCATAAAGGAAACAAACAAACGTAAATATCAATGTGTGAATTGATAGCACTTGGTTGCTAGAGCAATTTCAAACTATAACCCTAACTTTATCTCTATTTACAGTTGATGAACCAAGCACTCATGAAATTAAGAACATAGTGGAAAGGATAGAATTTAAATCTCAAAGTTTTTCGAAAATTTTTTAGCTGTTTTCGAAAAAAATTGTGTGAAATTTACAGTGTACTGCAGACAGATATCTTTTAAATTTAACTTGAAACATTAAATTATGAGACGGAATTATAATTTTGATTTTTCAGGTCAAATGCAATAGTTATTTTCTTTTAAGAAAAGAAGTTGCTAACTTTAACTTTAGTTGAATATGTTTGAAACATTTTTTCAACGTTATATCTTATTTAGTTTAAAGTTAATGCTAATTTATTAAATAACATTTTAAAAATTCTTTGGTAAAGTTCCGTCGAGCCCCAGAAACAAAATTAAACTGTAAAGAATTATCACATATAAAAGAAAAGAAATACCTTGGAAGTATTTAGAATAGGAAAAATATGAATTTTTCACTCAGACCTTTAAATATAATTAAATTATAATATAAAAGCTGAATTGTGAAATAAAGTTTAATTTTCAGTTTTAAGTTAAAATTTGGCATTTAGATTGATTGGTAAATGTGAATATGTTAAGTTCAGTTCCAGAAGAGAATGATTGAATACTCAACGATACTACAAAACGTAGGTAATAATGATATCTCAAAAGTGAGTCCACTCTCTCATAACGACCCCACAAAATGGATATCGATTCTGTCATTCTTTTAAGTGATTCGTAAGTATATGGTTGATTAACCATATGGACTTATAAAAACCATAACAGCATTAATATCTAACAATAAGCAAGTGTAGTTCTATGTTACTAGTACGAATTGAACGAAAGTAAAATGCAAATAAAAGGCATTTTATAGTAGAATAGTATAAAAACAAATAGAATATAAGTGCAAAAAAATTTCTAAAACAAAACTTAGAAATGGAGTAGTTAACTCAGCATGAATTGTAGTGTACTTAATATTTGGGGATATACCTTTAATAAACATAATTTTAGGTCTACCTCAGGCCTAGTCATATATNTAAATCTCTCTTAAAATGAAAAATAATATTGAAAATATTATCATAAGTACAGGATTTAAATTGTTTTCCCCCTAATTTTTAAATTTGAATAATAAAAAAAACATTAATCCGTCCCGCAGAAAAAATGTGTGCTAAGCAGATTTCCCATGTTTCATCAAATAGGATCATAGATACATTAGCATATTACTAATGTTGATTTTAGGAGCTGGGGTAAGAGAAAAGGTAAAATCGCTGAGGCCAACGCCCGTCTTGCGGGAAGAGAAGAGTGGGGGAAGCTCTCAACCATGGGTGTATACTGTTATATTCCAACGTTTAGTCCAGTAAATTATTCACAAAAAGATGCATAATTAAGGAGATATTTAAGAATGCATGATGGTGCTTACATACATTATATACCGAATACGCCCTATGTATTTTTTCGAAGCTCTAATAATAGCGAAGTTATTCACAGGATTTTAAAATTTCTTCTTGCTCATAACCCCCCCCCCACGATCAATTTCAGCAATTAACAAACTTATTCGAAAGTATGCAAAAATAAGCATTTTGTTTATTTATATATAATATGTAAAGATATAAA
>KZ807447.1:422315-438104 GCA_000696205.2 Oncopeltus fasciatus
ATATATAAAAGAAGATTTATTTAAACGGGGACTAAATGTAAAATAACGATTTTGCTCAACTTAGTAAGATTTTAACGATAAAAGTATGTTACCTAATGAAATTAATCTAATTAAAGTAATTGTTTATTGGTTATAACTAATTTATGTTTATAGCTTATAATTTATAACTTATCTATAGATAACAATTTAATTTCCAATTTAAATTAATGTATAATACTTGAAACTGAATTAGGTTTATTAACAAATGATCGTAAATTCAAGAAGCACTATAGATTTATTTGATGCATTTAGAAATATGCTGTGGTCCAAAAATTATGTAAAAAATAATCAAATGAGAATTAAGTAAGAGAAGACTGCAGAACATTTGGTTTATGCCCATTGGAAAAAAATTCTTCATATTTTGTAACTATTTATTTAATCTATTTCACACTTAAAAAGTTCTAGGATGAGAGAAACAGGGAATTCTAGCTATTTTGTGCATTGTGACGCGGAATGAAGATAGAGTATATGCACGTGTGCTGGGTGTATCCGGCGCCCGTTATCAGTTCTCATTGTTTATTTTCCCATTCTGAGGCCCACACCGTTGTGATAAGCAGTCGATTCCCTTAGCCTAATCTAAGGAACATTTTTAGTGGGGAAGCAAAGGATAGTGAAGCCTGAAAGGGTAAATAAGATAGGAAGAAGGAAGCACACTTACTTGTTGAAATGCGTATAATTCCAACCTATGATCCACCAAGTGGCGACTAGCCGTTGATTCCATATGGGCTCGTGCTCACGAGATACCCCAAACTAGTTTCATATCGGTTCCAACTTGATAATGAAGTATTGAAAGTGCTTGAAAATAATTCATAAACATTTACAGATTTTGTACACCAAAATTTTCATGTTTTATTCATATTTAGCTCTTATCATCATTGAAGCATAGAAATATTTTCTGCACTGAATTTCGCAAATTAGGATTGGGCTTTTTACTTCATTTAGCATGTTAAAATGTTTTATGAACTTGTACAGCTTATGACTCATTAGAAGTTCCTAAATTGAAATTACTTAAACAGTTCCAGTCCCAAAAAATACTGGGAAAGATATTTTATACATTAATATAACTCCATTATATTGTCAGTATTTTATTATATTTTCGAACAATTTATTTATATTTGAATTAATGGTTCATCACAGACTTCGGCCTCCTGAACCGGTCAATACCTTTAGCATATGAGAGTATTCCATTTAGCAAAGTAGATGATTTATAAGCCTCTAGCAATGAAGGAAATTCTCTAAAAACTTTACCCGTTTTATTAAATGAGTATTAAATATTAACTGAGTTATATAAATATTAACTATAAATGGTGTATATATTAATTGAAATAATTCAGTTTAAATATAAACGAATTCATTATTTGGTCAGTAATTTACTGAAGAGTTACTTTATTTTAAATTTTATACATAACTTATGGATAATAGTCTAAGGAAATCGATACTTTTCTACCATTTTAGAAAATAAGATAAACTTGAAGCAATCAAAAAGTCAAGATAGATATTGACAATTTATGAAAAGCACAATACCGCACCTGACTAACACGGTTCCTAAAATACTTACTTTTATGAGGAATCACGAGTAAGTACAAAAAGGCCGTTGATGACGATGATGATTTAAAATATTTAATGGAATTGAACGAAGGAAGAGGAAGGCGAAATGGTATAGGACGCACTGGGCTGCAGTCCTATTATCACCACAGAACGTTTCCTTTCTCCAAAAACCCTGATAGAGTTATCAAACCTTGGCCATGGTCGGAGAACATCTTCTCTGCCTATCATTTATGCAAACTCCATTATAAAAACTTGAATGATTTAAGAAAAAAAAATTGCTCTTACTGAAATATACCAATTGAAGTGTTTAGCTTTAAATTTTAATACATGTTTTCCATAATGCATGTTTTCCATAAAGAAATAAATATAATTACGCTAATACCATAACGCAACTTAAAAAAAAAAAAAATCAACTGATCTTTACCTGCCCTATATTGTAGAAGCTAAAAATATAGTTCATTTGAAATTATATATATATATATATANCGTGCGTGCGTGCGTGCGTGCGTGCGTGCGTGCGTGCGTGCGTGCGTGCGTGCGTGCGTGCGTGCGTGCGTGCGTGCGTGCGTGCGTGCGTGCGTGCGTGCGTGCGTGCGTGCGTGCGTGCGTGCGTGCGTGCGTGCGTGCGTGCGTGCGTGCGTGCGTGCGTGCGTGCGTGCGTGCGTGCGTGCGTGCGTGCGTGCGTGCGTGCGTGCGTGCGTGCGTGCGTGCGTGCGTGCGTGCGTGCGTGCGTGTGTGTGTGTGTGGAAAAGCTAGGAAGACCTCACCAGCAAGATCTACCCGGGAGGGTGATCTATTTACTTACATTCAGGAGGCGATGAGGGCTCTGTCAAGTGAGATAGGTGAGATAAAAAGCGGCGTTGCTTGTGAGCTAAGAGAGTTTAAAGACTCTACTACAAAGGTGTAGAGAATAGATTAGAAGCACAGACAAAAGTTTCGAGCAACTAGCGCTTGAGAACAAGACATTAAAGTCAAGGGAGACTGAACTGGAGGTGAGCCTGAACCACGCCCAACAGGAATTACTCTCCAGACCTGGTGAAACTCCCGCTGTTCCAGTCTGGACCTAATGATTGCTCCAGAAGATATTGATATAGTGGAGCGGCATCGCCAGCGAAATATGATCCTAGACCACCGGTCATCATAGCGAAGAGTTATCCATAATGACTAATGTACTAACATCCTGTCACGTCAATGCCCAATCCTTTTCTGCTCATTTCGACGAATTTTAAGAATATTTCCCTCGAAACTTTTCCCATGTCATTTCCGTTTGTGAAACCGGGCTTAAACCCTCTATTCCCTCTCCAGCCATATCCCTCCCTTATGCACTCTTCCGCCACGACCGCGCTGACCGAACAGGTGGCGGGGTTGGGCTTTATGCACACAAGAGTATGAAAGTTCGCATTCTAGCTACCTCCTCCTCCTCTTCCATCCCTCATGTAGAATTCCTATTTACTGAAATCTGTCTTGGCCCTAATTCCCTCCTTTATGCTGTGGTTTACCAACCTCCTAATGCTTCTTTTGATTGCTAGAGAAAATCCTATATGATTTTGTTCCCTTTTATCCTGATATAATTATCTCTGGCGATTTCCATTCCAACTTTCTTTCTCTTTCTCCCAACAAGTTGTTTCTTGAAAACCTTTTAAACTCCCTTAACCTTTTCATTGATCCCTTTCAACACACCCATCACACGCAAACGGTTGATACTTGGCTGGACATATAATTTACTGTTGACTCACAAAATAATATTTTATCTTTTTCACAGCATACTATCTCATTTCTTTCTCAGTATGATTTAATCCTCATATACTATAACATGTATACTCCTACCTTTTAACCAAGATCAGTATCCTTCCGTAAGTTTGACACCTTACCTTTGAGAATCTTGAAGCAGACCTTGATTGCCTAGACTGGAGGCCGATTTTTTCCTCTCCTTCGATCGATCAAAAGGTAGAAATCTTATCAAATAATCTTGTTTCCATCCTCAATACCCAAGCTCCTTTGAAAACATGACCATTTCGCCGCCCCTTGCGCCTTGGTTGAGTAAGAAAAGGCGGGAGGCTGCCCGGAGGATTATACTGAGGATTATGCGGCCTACAGACGTCTCTGAAACCTGGCTCAAGCCGCTCTTCGAAAGGCTCGCTCGCTTTACTTCCATGAGGCGTTTTCCACTGCTCCCGACCCTAAGTCCAAGTGAAACATGGCTTCTTGTCCTTTCCATCCCATATCTATTCTCCCTATCCCTGCAAAACCCTTAGAAAAGTTGGTACAGAAACAAATGTCCCCTTTCCTGGAAAATGCAAAGCTCCTAGATTCTTTCTAATCCGGTTTTCGCCCTGGCTTTTCTACCCAGACCACTCTCCTAAGAATAATCTCTGACATCCAAGCTGCAATTGATCAAAGAAAAATCTCAATCCTTGTTCTCCTTGATTTCACAAAAGCCTTTGATGCGATTGATCACTCCCGTCTACTTTCTAAACTTAAACACCTTTCCTTCTCTAACAAAATTCCCTTCTTTGGTTCATTCATTCCTGCCAGGCCGATCCCAAGTAGTTCCTACCCCCGAAGCACCTTTATCTTCCCCTCTTCCTATTGCATCTGGGGTCCTGCAGGGCTCTAGCATCTCTGCCACCCTGTTCTCTGCCTACATCAATGGCCTCAACCTGTTCCTATCACATTTACGCACATGATACCCAAATTTTATTTGTATTACTTTTTTCTTTTATTTCCGTACTTTTAACATGAGTTGAAAATATTGTCATAGTTCTGTTGAAAATATTTTATATTATTGGCCTATTGTTTATTTGTACTTTTTATTTTTATTGTTGCAACTAGGCCAGAATCAGATATACTGCCATCAGCGACCTCTTTGTTATTTAAGGGGANTATATATATAATTTCCATATGCACTCTAATGTCTGCTATTTTAAAAATAATCAAACCAAATTCGATATACAAATATTTTACCCGCAAACGTCTTCTTTTCAAGCCTTTCGATGAGCTTGTTAATGTCTGAAATCGTTCAACCGGGAGGAGGGGGGTTTAGAGGAAGATCAAATTGAAAATAATATCTTCGTTAATATTAGTATAGTATAGATGTAAAATCTAATTTATAACATTTATGTTTTATAACACTGAAAAACAAACAAAAAAAAACACTAAAAAAGTAATTTTGAATGACAGACCCTTATTTTTAAAATATGGAAACCAAATTCAGTACGCTTTTTATTAGTAGGTTTTTTATTATAATAAATGTAATACTTTAGTTTTATCAGAAGAGAGGAAAGGGGCGTTTGAGGAAGAGCAAAATTTATAATATTGACATATTCGTTTTTTTTTTTGGCGTTTTCGAAAAAGTTTTTATAACATAATAGGAGAAAAATCTTACTTTGTAAAATTCATGATCTGTAACATTTTAAAGAAAATCACTTGATAAGGATGATATTTGTGAATATAACTGCGATGGATATTTGTTCCTCCACTCTTACTTCTCGGGCAGTTTACAGTCAGGTTTAATGGTATTTCCTTTTTTCTTTTTTTTTCTTTTCTTTACGCTTATGGCTACCTCCTGCTTTTAAGATATAATTCATCATTTACTCTTATTTATGTCCACCTAAATCAAATGTTGGAAATCTTATTTTGCAGCTTCTGTGTGATGAATTGAAAAAAATATATTGAAAGTTGGATTAATTAAAAAAAGGTTTTCCTCAACTTTTCAAGTGCATACAGCATCGCATAGAACACTCATCGATATAGATAGGATTTAACTTTGAAAAGTGGAAAAAAAACCAAAAACAAAACCGCTTTATTCCTTGAAAATGATGACATTATTTTAAGGGAATAAAATAAAATAAAAATTATGTGGAAGAGCTCTGAAAAATGTAGGTGCTAAAGCTCATCCTTATGCCTCGTGTGTCTCTTTCCAAGATCCAAGGACGTATTAGTATTAAATTAAAAGTCCTCAGAGAAGGGTAATCCAGCTTCGTTGTGAATCCTGTTATCACAGACTAAATCCGGGGATTATAATGATATTTTATATTATTTTTAGTACGAAATTATATATGAATAAATTTCGTTACTTAGCCGAAATAGATAAATTATAGATAGATATCTATTAAGAAATATTTTCAATGAACGAGAATCTAGCAATCACAATTGGTTTTTTAATAAAGCATTAAATCCCCTTTTAATAAAGCATTAAAGAAAAACGGATAAATGAAACTAGTAAGGCAAAAAAAAATTGAAAAAGAATTATGATTTCGTTGTCCAAGTCGAAGAAAACAGTTTATTTTCTATCAAGGAAATAAAATAAAATAACTTTTAACAGGAAGAGCTCTGAAAAAATGAGGTGCTATGGATCTTCCTTCTGCCGCGTGCTGTTAGATACATTGATTTGTATTTCCTATCAAAGGACGGAGTTCGCTTGCTTTTTTAGGGGAATCTTTCTAAACTATTGTTAAAGTGCATTGTTGCTGCGTACCTGGACCTCACAAAGGTCAAGGGAAAAGAAACATTGTAGTCTAGACAATGTGCAGTTTTCAAGAGTCGGTTTATTTCTAAAAGAACTACCCCTTTGAAGAGCTAGGGTAGGAAAGGTATTGATTGTCTCCTTTGTAAGTTTCAGAGCTAAAATGTAGGTACTGAGGGGGTACTAATTATACATGTTCTCAAATAGTTTCTTCAAGTATACCTTAAAATGAGAAAATCCAATAAGGTCCATTTAATATATCACCGAACGAAATCAATAGATTTGTTTAGGCTATTTTGAGAAATTTCGCTCCCTTGCATGTTAATAAAGACCATTGACGTTTATCTGTGGATAAATACTTCTTAGCGAAGTTTCGCATAGCTGTATTTTTTTAAACGCCTGTTGATTAATTATTAAGCTACATCACAGTGTAAATAAAGTAATAGTTTCAGGTCCAATTTCTAAGTCAACAAATTTTGATTATCGTAATGTATACATGTCATTATATATATTTAAATTTAAGGCTTTAAATCACCCTTTTCAAGCCTAAAATGTGTATTTTTTTTCTTTATGATGTTATCAGTATTGCAAAAAGTGTTGGCGTTATGTATGACTGTTATGTATCTACCTCAACAAACTACAATATGTGTGCGAATTTTGTCTTATAATACGGAGAGGGCAATGAGCGTAAGACCATATATACATATATATATATATACTGTATACTTGTTATTATACTCTGCATGAATGTTATTGTGATTCTTCTTACTGTGGATCTATCAGGCTGTGTCGGTGGCTAACTTCTTCCTCCTTTGGTTGCTCCTTAAAAGGTTTTTTTGCAATATATTTGCTTTTTCTTTTCTATATTTTCTTTCTAGTTTGACATTTTAGGGACCTGTGGATACCTAACTGGTTTATCGAGGTATAAGATATTACTCGAAGGAAAGGAAATTACCAGTGAGATGTATTGGTAATATGTATAAACACTATAAATCCTAGACATTGTACCTAGAAAAGGATTTGTATTTTTGCTCGATAACCTTATAAATCCAATAGTTTACAATTAAGAAAGTATTAAGTATTTCTACCTGTGGTGTAAAGCGTTTATTTTATGGAAATCAAGCATTTATAACGTAAAATCACGAACACTTAAGGAGAATGCAACGTTTTCCAGGTGTCTTTAATGCTCAAACCCCTATTCACGGAGACCTATAATTTAGTTAAAATATTTACAATAATGCTAATTGTATAGCTCAAATTTTCTATGGGGCAAGATAGCCGCTGTCTATTACCCTAATACCCAGTATATCCTAGTTCACAAATTATAGGTGGTGGACACCCACATGGGTCCTGCTTTCAATCCCACTAGATTTGACGGCTCCCCTCAGAATGAACTGCACCTCATATGTGAGCAAACTGTCGTTGAGAGTTACTCTGCAGAGCTCCATTAATACAAGTAGTCAATGGACGTTGATTATGAGAAAATATGATGATTTAATCAATAAATGAATAATTTAAAAGGTTAAACATTGGAAGAAAAAAAATAAAATAAATAAAAAAAGGAGAAATAAAACCAGTCCCGCGACAGGCCATATATGCCCAGGGGGAAATACACAAGGATGTATTTATTCTCGGCCTACGGCACACTAGAGAAGGCATCTAGTCAGTACACCATTTGACTGCCTGATCCCCTCCCCCTTAAATAATGAATGGTTTAAAATTAGTGCTGGGTGTTCCCCAATAGCCCATGAGAAATATTCTGAGTCATTACAAATCATTTCAAGTCGAATCTAGGAAAGAAAAAACCAAATGTGAACTGTGAGCATTGAACCTGAGACGGAGTCCTGGTACTGGTTCAGGAGTCCAGTACCTTAACCGCCAATGAAATGGAGTTGAGCAATTCCTTCTCGCCTTTCTCAAAAATTTAAGATTTTATATTAACTTTATAGTGTGGTATGTATATTATTAAAAGAAAGAGTGACATACTTATAACTAAGGAAAAAGTCATTTAAACTAAAGTTTGATAAAAGAACGTATGAAATGCAGAAATAGCGTAATCTAAGCAGATTTTCTATGCTTCATTGAAGACATACAACTAACAGAGAATATCATATTTGATAAACATGTTGTAAAGTGAAATTAGAGTAAATAGTGAGAATACTCCATTTATCACAAGCTCAGTGACATCAACTTTTTCTTTCGTATTCCTTCTAGGATTTAAAAAACAAAATTATGATTTTCTCTAATTTAAAGACTTTATTGAAGCCCGTCATGAAACACTATAAATCAGCTTAGTTCACACAGATCCTGCGAGCCGGGCTTTCCTCAGGAAATAAGGATATGTTTCTTTTTCTCAGATAGAAGAGGTGTTCTTGTTTTTGTTTTTTTTAAATACGCTTCTTAGATGCTACTTGTGGTAAAATTTTTCATAAACGATGAAAGAAGTGAATGGGATATATTCCTTCTGGGCTGTTAGCTAAACAGTACCTAAAGATTCACTAGGTTTTACGCTGGGACAAATCCCACTCGCTCTATATCGATCAGAGTTGCGTGGATCTGAGGTGGGGAGATTAAGGGTACTTACATTGCGTGAGCGGTCTCGAATTATGCCACAGTTGGTAGTGCTTACCCCAAAGCGGAGTAAGGCATAAATTCATAATATATATTCAGTGAGGGGAAAGATATTGAATGGGATAATTGAAATTACATTTTATAGTCTAGAGGCAACCACTCAACGTTTACTCTATTTTAAACACCCATGGCAGAGGGTAGATTATTTACCGGGGATATAAATTGATGCTCTAACCCGCAGCAAACCAGCGACAAGGGATTTCTACGCGGCACACCTAACTTTTAAATCATACGTAAAGTTTAATTTTAGAAAATTGTATTCAATATCCAATCATAAAGAAATATTCTCCATTTCTATTCTATTCCTCAGTTTACTTCATATTGTGTGTTCAGTTCCATTGCAATCCCACAGAATAAGCTTTTCTTTTTCCAGCTAGGATGTTTATTTACATTCATTACGTTGATTTTAATTATTGTTATCAAAATTATCTTGCCCATAGAATTGTTTTTCCAGAATTTTATATGTTTTATTACTACGTTATTAGACATTTTCATTAAATACAAGAAGAGGAACAGAAAAGTTGTAGGTAGGTATTTTAAAACGTTCTCAAAAGATCATCTATTCCTTGCCTTTTTCTTCGTGTTAGATCAGCAGTTTGTGAGGGGGGAAGGGAGGAAATTAATCTACTAAATAGAAAACTCCGTTACGAAGGAGCTGCGTACACTAAGCAAATTTCTGAGCATTTTAGTCAACGAATATGTATATTTGAATTTTTCTCAAGTGGGTAAATCCCACTCCTAATTTTTCAAATTCATAATAACACAAAGAAACAAATAAAACAACCAAATACGTAAACTAAGTAGAACAATGAGAATGGACTAAGAACATGGCCTTAAAAAACTAAAGAATAAACTAAATTGTTGGGAATTGATAATTAGAGCAATTTTGTTTAGTTTTTTGTTTTTTGTTTTTTTCATGTTTGTTTAGTTTTATCTTAGTTTTGATACTTCTGATAAATATATTCATATATTCCACCAAGAGCAAAGAGAATGGTAGACCCCTATTGATCGCTGCTGAAGGCGCTCAGGCACAGTTTTGATTTTACCTGAGCTTTGCGCAGAGGGGGTGGAGGGTGAAGGTGGAGAGGCTAATCGATTTTTTTTACCTTGCCTGAAGGGGTGGGGAGTCCGGAGGTTTATACAAGACGTGGGCACTTCACTAATAACTTTCAGGATATGCAGAATAGAGTATAAACTGCTTCTCCTATGAATAAATGTTAATATATGATTTAAAAGAAAATAATAATAGTTGTATTAAATATCGGATTACATCGTATCATACATTTACTTTAATTAATTCATTATAAGATATGAAGTAGTGGGTAAGTGAAAGTATTGGAATTAAACAAATATTGAAATTTGAAAAATGAGATCAGACCTTGAAGGGGTGCGAGGCGTGCGCAAGCTAGGTGTTGAAATTTTGTATTTAAATTTAGGTTAAAACAACTGTGCTGCTGAAACTAGCAAACCAGGAGTGTTGCTCAGCATGAAGAAATCAATTTTATTTATTGGTAATTACAAAATCAGTTTCTATCAATAAACAAAAATTAGAGTTCATAAGAAGAAGAAGAGAAAAATCAATTAACAGTTGGTTTTTTAAAAAGCTTTAAATCCCTTGAAGAAACGCCAATATATGACATGAAACTAGTAAGGCTCAAAATTTAATCAATTATTAATGAAAAAAAAAATTACTTTTATCTATTGCCCGGATTTTTTATCTTACATTGTATTACAAAGACTCCAGTTAATATGGTAACATCAAAAAATGTTGTTTAGGTAAATAATTTCACAATATAATAATTGTAATTGTAGTCTTTCTTCACTTGAGGACCAATTAAATGAATTTGTCCTTATAAATTACTTCAATGCTATAATAGGTAATTTATAGAAAAATAATTAAAAATTTTTTTTATTACTAATATTTATAAAGTTAAATTAAGTAATTTCTTTAACCCAGCTGTAAAAGACTAGAAAGAATGTAAAAACGGCTTAAAGTTTCAAAAAGTAAAAATGGCTTACAGTTTCAATGGCTTTAGAGTTGCCTTGTTTATAGAATTTAGCAGTGCTCATCTGCCAGGCTATGAATGAATCTAAGATTAATAACTTATATTTAAAGATTTAAAATTTTAGATATTATACTACAATTAATAATAGACTTTAAAGTCAACAAACGAACAAACAACTCGCGATCGCAATAACTAAATATCGAAATCAATTTTGTAATTTTTTAATGAAAACTATTTAGTAACTTCATATCATCCATATCAACATTTCAAATTGGAAAAGGCGATGGCATTTATGACAAGAAAATATGGAGCAAGTTGCATTAAAAAAATACCGCCTGTGGATATATGTCTGGTTTGAATATACTTTTTCATCACATAGTGCATAATCATTATGATGTTTAAAAAAAATACAGAAAAACTTGGCTACTTGAATTTCATACATTATATTAATGGCAAGGAAAAATAAAAAGAAACTATGTATAAAATAAATACTATAACAGTTTATCAACATCACAAATTCTAAATATCCAGAAAAATATTAGTAAAAGTATGACATTGTTTAGCCAACTAAAAAGCCGATTGAGCAGTATGATATTCTAGTCTTCCACTGTTAATAAGATCTCTTGTGCACTAGGTTTATTGCCGATATTATTTCTTTTTAGAAAGTTAGCTTTTATTTATTTTTTCTTCGGGCAAAGAGTGATTTATCGTTTAGGCTCTCGTAATGAATGCGAAGACCATTCTCTAAAAGATTAGCATTAATCTTATTGTCAATGCGATACGCCGTAACTATTTTCTATCCCTTTTATTGAGCCAGGGAGTGGTTTCATCGTTGTTTCTTTGAAATAAAAATAGGACTGAGTCTAAGACGAGGAAATCTAATTGAGTACAGGATCTCATATGAAGTGGGATATTGTGAAGGGCGAAGGGGTGGTGCGTGGCCTTCGCCAGAAGCGTGAAGATAGACCAATCGGCTAGCCCCGCCCGGATCCTTAGTGCTGTCGGCATTCCGACATACCTAATCCAGACAGTCTACTTCAGACGACTCACCATCGCCAAATTTAATTCTTCCTCACGAAGAACTTAAGGAAATGGTAATCCAAATTTGCTTCATCCATCAAATGTGTGCAGTTATGAGCCGTTCCCGAAGTTTATCTCTCTTAGGAGCATCCCGTTTTTTGTGTTGAGTTGACATAGTTGGAGGTTCGTTGGCCGTCGAGTTAATATGCTGGAGAAATTAGTCAGTGTTTCGGCCAGGTTCAGAAAAATAAAATACTCCAAAATTGTTTGGTAATTTTTTATTATTGTAGATGTTTCGACTTAACTTGTAAGTCATCATCAGGGCGATAGTGATATCTGGAGAGATCTCCGAGGGAGGTTTATAGTCACATCTCAGAGTGCAGAACATTTATTCAATGTTTCATTAAAATTAGTGTTAGACTCCCTTTTAACCACTTAGAGTCATTAAGGCAGGAGCAATCTACTATCATTACAAGTTTTTATTGTTTTTTTATAGTTTTTATTTCTCGATGAAAGCTTGCCATGAGCAGGATTTGAACCCACAGTGCCAGATCCGAACGGATGCTATGAGCTACCCTGGCACCCCTTCTGTAATGAAATTGACGTGAAGCTTGTACGCTTTGCTCATAAAAAATAAGTGCTTGAAAATTAAGCCTTAATTAAAAACAACCTTTCCGTCTCGATAAGTGTGCATGTTTCGAACTAACAATCAATTCTTAAAGGAATCATGATCGTATACGACAAAGATAGTTGTCTGCCCTCAAAGGTGTATCAAAGCCCATTTAAAATATAAAAAAAACATTTACCGAAAGTAATGAATATTATAGTTTTTTTAACCAAACTTTAAGTAAGTGCAGTTTTTGGATATTTTACATCAGTAACTAAGATACTGAGGCCTTTGTAATATAATAAATTATACCAAAATAATTATATAAAATTTATTTTGAAAAACAAAAAAGAAACAAAAAAATAATCAAAACACAGCATTTAACCTAGCTGCTTTCACCTCAGCCCTCCAATCACAATGAACCCACCTCTGCCCATTTACATTACAACTCTCCTCCCCTTATAACCCATATCTACTATTTTAAGTATTCTCCATTTTAAGACAATGAATTTAAATATGATCATTTAATCATTTTAATTTTATTTTTATTTTTGTTTCTGTATTTGAATTATATTTACATTTTCATAGTGTTCGTTAGTTCTTTTTATCTTTTTTGAAATTATCATGAGTCGTATTATTTATTTATGCGTTTCTGCATATAACGAGGGAGATAGTTTAAATTATTGTTTTTGATATATATATATANGAAATGTTAAGTGACAGAAACTAGTAAGTGCAGCAATATAACAAGTGATATTAGCCCTCTTTGTAAACAAGCACAAACAACAACGAAAGCTAGAAGTAGGGATAATGAATAATATTTTTGAATACAGACAGTGACAGTGAACGCATGTATTCGGCCAGAAGATGGACAATGTCCGAAAGCGCTCGCCAACAGAAGATGGTTTGCAGAAACCAATAAAGACGGATAATAGAGAACGCATGTATTCGGCCAGAAGATGGACAATGTCCGAAAGCGCTCGCCAACAGAAGATGGTTTGCAGAAACCAATGAAGACGGATAATAGAAGGTATGATAGTTCTATATTCATTGGTGGTAGAAATAACCTTTTAGATTATATATATATATATGTATACTTGTATGAGTGTTCGTATATAACGAGTAAGTTTTATGATCATAGAAGTATGGTCAGAACCTTGACAAGACACCATCAGATACTGAAAAAAACGAACAAAATATCAAGAAAATGCCTGTTATTTTAATTTGATGATTTCTTTATATATCTCCCCTTAATCCTTCAAAAATGTAGAAAAAAAAAGTAATATCCCTCAAGAGTGAAGATGGCAGCCAAAGAATTACGTATGCCAATAAAAATGAGCATCGATTCCGCCCAGAAACAACCCTCAGAATTGAAGTGGTGACGTCAGGCTATGACCCAGAAAGAGCCAATACTTTTTGTGGCGGTGGGGTGGGAGTGGAGAGGGGGGTTGTGGATTTTTGTGATATAATAAAGTAAGTAAAACTCGGGTAATCATGCTTTATTAAATCGCTATTTTTCTATATGAAATAGTAAAATCGGATTATCTGTTGCGACACAGGACTCTATATATATATGTGTGTGTGTGTGTGTGTGTGTGTGTGCGTGTGTGTGTGTGTCCTTGTGCGAATTGTAGAATGGGTATATCTTAGAGATTGGTACAAAATGTATCTTAGATAATATAAAATTAATTTCGGTTGAAATTGTCTTTGATTGGAAGTATCAAATTAGATATCTGATTCATCCGTTATCATTAACAAATTGTTTATAATAACGAATAAATGGAACTTATTTTAGGTGATTATTTTAAGAGAAAAATATAAAACATAAAAAATTATTCGAATGAAAAATCATCAGACGAATACAAACGAACAAAAACAAATAAAAGTAACACATAAAAACAAACATAATTGACAACGGTCATTGTTCTCTCCTGTTAGAATATTTAATTTCTTCAATTATTAAATTTCTTCTTTATATTTATCTTTAATGAAAAGCTACTTGGAATACGCAGGTTCTGCGTGATGTTTTTTTAATATAATTTTCTTTCGTTCCAAGTCCTTAATTTAAAAAAAAAATTAAATCATATGAAATGCCCTTGACCTTAGAAATTTTTTTAATACACTGAGTATCAGGGTATTATGTGTCAAAGACAAATTCTGGTACTGGGCGATGTCATCATTTACGCTCAACTTCAAAGGGGTTAAATTAGAGACTAATGTTTAAAATTGCTCACACAGCCCTTTTGTCCCATTTTGACGAACTTATTCATCTTACGATTTTTCATTATCATGGTTTTTGTTGTATTTTCAATAATTTTCCTGCAAATAGATTGTTTTCCATTGGTAACTATGAGGGATTAACTGAATGTATATAGCCATGGCTTTGCAATTTCTAGTGAATTCCGAAGAAATTTAGCTATTGAGGTTGTTCCCTTGGCAGGTTTTTTAAAACTTTTTCCTACCTTTTAGACACCAAATTTAACCTTACCTAATAGACGATCCTACCTATTAGACAACAAAATTTGGTCATTTAGCAAAATTAAAAGTTAAGTTCATTATTGAGCATAATCGGACCAATATGAGTAGGGAATTACCGTAATGCCAAGTGGGAGTAACGAACTTTTCTCAGTGTAGGGAGTGTAATACTTACTTTAGAGTAATGAAACAGGTTTGTTATGAAAAATGTATTATGACATTTTATTCTATAAATGTTTCACAAAAAGTGTATATTAAAGAGAATATTTAAGGATATGATTTCAAATATGGGGTGTGTCCCTTATTATTAACACATAAAAACCGAATTCGGTAATTTAGGCTGTCATTGCAAATCCTTAGTAAAGAATTCATTTTAGGTTGAAACCGGATGAAGGGAGGATTAAGAATGAATTGACAATTGTCATTAGTAAAACATATTATCTGCGTTATATTTGAGTTATGAAGAAGTTACAAACTATTACAAGTGTAAAATTTAATTTTCTGACATTTATATGCTTTAACGAAAATTACTTTTTAAAAAAATGATTTACGAATGTAACTATGAGGGCTCAGCAATTCCCTTGATCTTATTTTTGAGTCAATCTAGAGCAAAGAAAAAAAAAATCCTAATTTATTTTTATATATTAATTTAATTGTAGTATATTATCCCACTCAAATTTTAAACAAATTATTTAGGGAATAGAATTAAAAATCTATCGGTCCCAGCCAGGACTCGAATCTGGATCTCCTGCTTTCCGGGTGATCCAATTTCTTTCCGGGAATGCTAACCTCGGTTATAGCGTAACTCCTGTCCTGGCTGGGACAGATAGATTTTTTATTCTATTCCCTCACATTAATTGTCTAATTTATTTTTATTTCTATTAATCTTTAATGAAATATTGAAAATTTGCTTAGATCATGCACTTACATAGACTTTGATATTAACTATTTATTATAAAATTTAAAGTTAATTATTATTATAAATTGGGTATGTGTAG
>KZ807448.1:14547-25755 GCA_000696205.2 Oncopeltus fasciatus
AACTAGTAAGAGCTCTCTGACATATATATATAATTAATATAAGCATATATGGTCGTTTTTTTTACCACCGTAATGTTTAAAACAGATGAATAACATTCCATATTCGAGCCTTTCTCTGGAAACAGTTTGACGCATTCATTATAATTTTTGAAAACAGACGGAGTCTGGTTTAGCGGAGGGCATGATGAATTTGGATTTTAGTCTAGTGAATTGGCACGACTAGTTAAATATATCTGTGCACAAACGAACGCAAATATTTTTAGATCACAGGAGCTTATAGGTAATTATCTCTTCCTCTGATGTCACAAATATTCACTCGATTAAAATTACCAAGTGAGCCTGCCAAATCGACGAGAGGATATGCAACAGCTGCCTTGGTTGGCAGTGATTTGCTGAGGACACCTAGAACCGTGGGACTCATTTGCCGATATTGGCACGTATTGATAACCACCCTTACCACCACTCAAAGCATGTGGGGGTGGATCAAGCGAAACCTACAACAGTCAGCCACTAAAAGGAGAATCGCAATTTCAACGTCAAAACAGAGATGCAGGTGGAATGTTACAATTGCATAATCATCCATAGCCAAATGTAGGTTCCTGATTAGCTGTTCACGTAGTACTTACGACCGGGAATTGTTGTGCCCATATGGACCTCAGGTGAAGGATCATGTATGCGTAGGCTTACCTTAATCGAAGTGGAAAAATAAATATTTCCATAAAGGAAAAATGCCATACACAACAAAAATTTATACATTGGAGTTAATAGAAGTTAGAAAAAGTAACAAAACATATCACAGCACAGAACCAGCTACATAAATTATGTCATATATATATATATAAATTAAAGTCATTAAACAACTAATACGAATTTATTAAGTTAATGGTGAAGATGGTCAGGATAAGTTAATGAGTTTTTAAATAAATCGCATTTATAAACTTAATGTTTTTATTTTGGCCGAAGTTTGAGTCTGAGATTCAGCCATAGGGAAGAGAGACGACTACGCAAATCACCTGGGCTAACTCATGACTCATTGACGTACCCCGACCATCTCTCCAATATGACTCATTGAGTTATTTTTCAATTATTTTCCTTAGGTTAAACAATTAGGATGATACTTATTAAGTTTATTCTATGAAGTTTATTTAATCTTCATACAGATTTTTTGGCCGATTTTGTAAAATATTACGGATCAGGCAGTTTCACAATAATTGTTCGAAAGAATATTGAGATAACACTGTTGGTTTTATTTTAAAGAGGGCTAACTTCACGAGAAAGACCTACCATAAAACAAATTTTTATGGATCAGTTGAGTACACTGAGATCGTCTAATATACCTTTTTAAATAACAAATTAATAGATATGCAATTTTTTTTTATGGTATGTGATATAAATATGCTCAACTAGATGGGATTCAGTAGCGTAGCATAAACAATTTAGAAACAAAGAAGGCTTGCATGTTTTGAAGGCATTTCAAAAATTTTAGAGGTAAGCAAATTTTTCCGAGGTAAACAAATTCCCTGTAGTTACTAGTTATTTAAAAAACATCAAAATTCATACCTGATTTATGGCTTCTTTATTTCTTCTTAATACAAATAGTGCATTTTAATCTTAATACAAATTATTTATTGTAAAGTACTATTAAAAATATTACTATTAATTTCATTAAAAGGAAAAAATAATTTATATAATCTCAGCTCCTATTAGTATTACCTTTTTTATAATTGTCCTTAAAAATCTTCTGAACCAACAGAAGAATCATTATTATTTCATCAACATTTTTTAATTGCCTTTAAGGTTTTTGTGAACTATGGTAAATTGCAATTAGTTCTATTTTCACTTTAACCAGGAAAGACATATTGCAATTTTGAGATAGCATACAGTTGTATTTACTACATTAATTTATATTATCAATGACATTTTATAAATATAAATCATTATTTAAAAGACACCATAAAACTTCCTTCTTGATTCCAGGAAGGGCGTCCAATTGCCTAGTGGCCTGAATCTGGAAAGGAATTTGACAGTAAATGCAAAAAGGAATTCAAGTTACAAATATTTCCAGGATAATTTTTGTCTACATTTATAACTATCAAAATAAAAATGACAAGCAAGATTATTCAAATTCTTGACCACAGGCACTATCTAGAATCAAATATGCTCTGGTGATGGAAACTGTGCCTAGTTAGTGAAAAACACCTCTAAAAGACATATCTGTCTTAATTATTATTAAATTCCGTACTATTATTTAATTATTCATCGCACACATTTCCTTTTAACTTTTCACAACTTATTTAGAAATTTTAATTCGTATTAAAAATAAATTTATCTTTATGTAATCGATATCTCTAGGAAATGTATTAGCTGTTGTAGATAATATAGTTGAGCAGGCATGAGATTAGCAGTAAATAACTGGCAGGCAGACAGCTGATAGGAGTCTATAGGCCAGAGGCAGGAGGACTGACCCGGGGAAGGGGAACGCGAAGTCAAGGTCACATATGATCCGCCACAACTAGTAAGAGCTCTCTGACAGATCGCTGCCTCGTCCTAGCCGACATACATATCAACCCATTCTCTACTTCCAGCGCTAGGGCACTGTGTCCTCTGAGTCTGTGATTAGTTCCAAACCTGTCCGAGGTACCGTCCACAACAACCCTCGAACCGCTTACAAACCTCTTTTTTCCTTTTCAAGGTATCAAACTGAGGGTTCTAAAAAAAAAAAAAAAAAATTTCTCCGCCCTACTATATGGAATCATAATAACTTATTTTCCAGTAACATTGCTGTTCTCTATATGATAGTGCGGCTATGGATAATACGGACAGACAATTTAGTCCATCCCATATGGAAAATTCCTGGGTTTGGATGTAAATATTTAATCTCTGTTTTTGTTACACTTCGATACGTGGACCTCAACCTTCGTTCGGTTCGAGAGTTGAACCAACCTTGGTATACGCTCACTGACAGACCAATCGCCTAAAACGAATTTCCGCGTTCAGTTAGCTCAGAAAAACGAAACGACTCTCTCCCTCTCCAGGTTCGTTTTAAAGAAAATGCAAATCCCTAGTAATAATTACCTTAAAAACCTTTAAATTTGAGAATAAAATCTTTTTTTATTTTTTCGTCGTTTGGAAAAAAAATTAAAACTGACTGTATATTGCTCCGGCATATTCCTCACAAAACAGAGAACCAGTTTACAATAAATTGAACACTAGCATCCGTAATAAGGATTTTTTATAGCTCATATTGTTAGTTAGTTCTCACATCCCCAAAGCGCAAACAGATGAAGGTTATAAAATAATTTCTATTTAACTTAGTGAATTAAGTGGTTAGGCTACATCAGACATACTGAATTCTGTATCAAATGTCATTAGTTTTGACTAGTTATTAGTTAATTTAATAGAAATAATTTGTGTTCTACATTCTTTTATTTCCCACTTATCAGAACGTTAAGAAATTTTGCGAATAATGATTTATTTAGTTCATTAATGACCCAGAATGATATCAACAATCAGACCACTTGTGCGCGTGCAGTCAATGATAAACATTAGAGATAGGGAGTAAAACTCTTTCGAGATATTTCTTAAGGCTGGCTTGTTTGTTTGTTTTGTTTATATCAGAAAGCAACGCAGAGTTTCCTTGAAGTTATCAGCTTCATATTTTGTCGAAGGTACAAATAAACAGTTCATGGACACCTGAACTAACACACGAAGTAATTAACTATTTCGCGAGCCGGGGCGGCTCCCCCCCCCCACCCTTCTCCCACCCACCAATGATAGTGGAAGAAAGAAAAAACCCAAGTTGAAAAATATCAAATAGTTCTAGATATGAATACCAATACATTCGTTTTGGCGATACTTTTTACTAACATTCAGCACTTTTGATAATTTAAATTGTACGAAGAAATAATATAAATTTTTATTTTGCGGGTTGATATTGAACAAAAAATTCGAAACATAGAAAATTTAATGTTCAGAACAGTAAATAAAAGTTCTTGATGAGGTGATAGTTATTCTTTGCGATATTTATTCTTAATTTTGACTCGCAATGTTCAGTTAGCATTTACGTAAGGGATGGCGGAGTTCGATTGTTAATAGCACTTTTAGTCCTTTTAAATTTTGACATCGCCTACCCTTTGACAAATTACAGCCATTAATGAACTAATCCCACTGTCAGCGATAAGAAGCTTGATTACTGAATTAGGTTCCATTACGGACGCTGGAACGCGTACAGGCATATATATATATATATATATATATATATATATATAAAATTTTGAACGGTCCGTATTTTTAGTTCCTTCAATATAAGATCGGCGAAGATCTGTTAAAATTTGACAGAAGGCGTATCATGGTACCATTGTGAATAGCTTTAATGAGAAATCTGCTTAAATGGCTAATCATTGCACAAGATTTTTGTGAAAACCGTTAATTAACTGGCGGAATATCTACCTATATCAATGGGTTGACAAAAAAAAAAAAAAATTCCTCAATCGTTTTGTGAAATCTTTAGCAGACCAAAACATTTCCTAAATGTTTGCATTGTTTAGGAAGAATCTGAAGACGAGAATTGTCTCTCGTAGAATTGAATAAATGCGAAAATTATATCAGCTTGACAGTTTCTATTAAAGGATAAATGGCGACTTTAAATACGTAAAAAAAAACATACGAAAAAATTGAAATACTTATTTTCTTCGTATGGTCTCGTAAGAGGCGATGAGCGCGTTTTGTAAGAAATATATAAGCCAAGAACGATGCAATCTTAGCAGGGGTTCATGAAGATGAAGTCCCAGAGATGAGTTTCTAGGGAGAATTCACTATTAGGGGAAGGGGGTTTGCTTGTCTTGGGGTCTCCGAGTGGGGGCCGGGGAACGAGCTAGTGGCCAACAGCCATCACGACGCGAGTCAGTCCTCAAGTCACGAGCTACACGCTCCGGTTACCAAACCTGTGATCGAATTCAATCCTTTTGGGCTAAGAGCATAGTGTGTCTGTAGGTTTAAGATTGAAAAGCAATAACTGCGTACTCCTGAGGACATATCACAAGTCCGTCACGCAGGAGTGGCGTAATCAAAGCAGGTTTCCCCATTCCTCATTAAAGATACACACAAGTAAGAGTAAATGACTACTCAGCTATTCTTTAGACTGGCCTGGAAGGAAGAGCGGGGGAGGCACTTGAGACATCAAAGTTACGAAACAGTGATAAAGATTGCCCTGGGCGGGATTCGAACCCCCAGCGTCAGGATTCTGAGGCCCGAACGGATCCCATGAGCTACCCTGACGACGCCCCATACCAAAGGTTTCTATATTTTTGACATTGCGGGTGCAAGAGCGTGCACAGGAAAATTATATATATATTGAATTGGACGGACGATATTTTTAGCTCCTGTAACGTAGGCATTACACGTGAGTAGTGAATAGCTTGATTCCACTAGGGAATAATCTGTTGAAGGCAGTACTCTGCCAGAGATTTGGGGAGCTGTGGTGCCCCCACCACCGGGACCACGTGAGCAAGGAATGACTCACTCGTGTGCGTCTTCCTATGGGCTATCATCTCTTTCACTTTTACCTTCACCTAATACCCACAGTTAAAATCCGCTGATAAAATATTTTAAAATTCAAACAAGTCAATCCATTAATTATGTAATTAAATAAGATATTAATGGTGCGCTTAATGTTCTAAGCCTCTCTCAGATCTATTAAAGGAGTGGGAGGTCCTGAATGTTTTCAAGGTTAACTAATTACCATGGGCCCTAAATTCTGCCTCTCCATTCCCCTTCCTCGTGACAGTACTTTTGAGGCTAGAAAAATTCCTTCAACCATAAACCCAAGATGTTTTGGACCTCCATTTCAGACATGTCTTTGGTCGAGGGAATGAGTTACTAATGCTATGTTGAGATACATCTCTAGGCCAGTAGGAGTGGGGATGGCCTTGAATGTTTTCAATGTCAAGAAATTACCCTTCCCTCAAGCCCCATAACCTTCGAGCCTGGAATCGGTGTTGATTTATTAGAATTATTCAAAAATCCCTACATATAACCAACGCGAATGGCTTGATTTCCCTACGGGACATCTTCACAAAATAAATATCTTTGTTAAGAGTAACAAATAGACTTTTTTCTCGATTGAACATGAAAATCAGTCACGTATGAGCTACGTAGCTAAACAGAAATCCGATGTTTCATTAAGATGTTTATCAGAGTTAATGTCGAGTAATTTCTTATAGGCTGGAGAAAGCAATAAACGTCACAGAAAATACCACTAAACCTGCCTTTTTTAAACTGTCAAAGATGTAAGGGTGGGGAAAAAACTCAGCCATTGCAGTTAAATTCCTGAATAATCTTCCTTAAAAAGTTTTTTTTTTTTTTTTTTTTAAGTTACTTCTATTATAAAACAAAATTTTAAGAATGTTGAATTATAAAGTCTATTATTATTTTCATATTGCTATTATATTTAATGAAGATTTTGCCTAATTTCTGGGAACTCTCAGCTTAAAGAAGTACATAAATGAAGATCTCCTTACTGCCCTCTACACAACGATATTCAACAACCAACAGTCCCTCCCTATGGAAGGTAAGTGATCTATACCATTTTTAAGCTTTGATACTCTTTATTTTTCCACTTTCACAGTACTCAGACCTGGACTCACTTTGTCACACCATCTCACATAATAAAAAGTCCCTCACGCAGGAGCTGTGTAAACCGAGATTTCCCATGTCTCATTAGGATAGGCATGAACAAGAGAAAATATTGAATTATATCGAGGGGTAGAGAACAATGTGCTTCAAAGGAAACTAATATGCTCTAAGCAGGCCCATAAGGAAAAGTGGAGGAAGAACTCAAGTCATCGTAGTTATATTCACAAATATCTTCATCAATAAGCGTTTTTCGTAAAAAAATTTTAGAAAATTAGTTTTTAAGCTGTTATTTTCAAAATTATTTTTAAATATTTCAAGTAAAAACAAATGTAGTAATACAGTAAATTTTTGTTTTCCTATAAACTCCCCCCATCCACCCCATGTGAATAAAACCAAAAATTAGTTCATTTAAATGTTTGCAATATAAAGTCTTACCACAGAATTTATCTTATATATTTTATAAATAAGAATGCCACCCCCAACACTCCAAATTGCATTCATAATATCATCTTTATATATTCCTNACAAGCGGGCAATGGCTTTTGCAGTACCTATGGTTTGGCGTGAGCCTACCAATCATACAGACGACTGTTATTTCTGCTTAACTCCTCCCATTAAGCAAGGTTTATCTATGAAGAAAAGAGGAACGGTGAAATACCCTAATCTCCCATCTGCTCTTCGGCCTGTACCACACTCAGACAATTTGCCAGTCCCTTCTCCACCCCAAAACTATGAAATTTTAGAGAAAAGTGATGAAGTCTGTTTACAAGAAGCAACCCATCCTTCTACATCCTATGACCCTGATTTTGATGTAAGCGATAGGTCTAGTGATCCGCACAGAATTAGTCAAGCAGAGTTGAGTGACCTTATAAGAGATCTTGGCTTATAACACATAATGGATATGTAGTTTTCTCTTGAGATTAGAAGAGAAAGGTATGTTCCTCTAATATATATATTAGAGGTATGCGTAATATATATATGTACAGGTATGCGTTTGAGATTGCATTTATTTACAGATTAGGTTTTATTTCATTTTCACAAATTTTTAAATGAATACCAAAAAAAGAAGAATCATGAACAAAATGTTCAATAAATATACTAATCTAGGACTGAAAAGAAAGAGTTAATGAATTCTGACAGCTAATTGACCCCTTGAATCCTTTACTCCCCAGTGCAAGGGCAGTAAGAAGAAATGGAAAGTGTTCAGGGGTGTTTAAAGGGAGAGGATTCCTAGACAGATGTTCCACATCAGCGGTGAGGTCGAGGGGTGAGTGTTTCGAGTGTGGGATGGGAAGGATAGTACACACACAAACAACTCTCTTCCCTCCTAACTTACCCACCCACCCCTTCTTCACTTATAAAACAACCCTTCATGCCTAATGACAAGGCTTTTGAAAGTAATTTACAAATTAAGTAACTCAAATTTGTCCCTACTCTACTTGGTTTTCATCCGAGAAGTCTTTTTAACATTTTGAATAATTTAAAGCGGCCAGAACGGTGTCCTGACCACATGCCTCTAGTGTGCCATGGGTCGAGAATAAATACATGCTTAAGATGTATTTCCCCTATCGGCCTGTGTTGCGGGACTATTTTTATTTTTTCTACACTTCCCTCTCATCATTTCTCAAGGAGACACTGAAGTCTTACTCATTCGTACAGATTTTGGACAAGAGTTTGTCATAATTTTTACAACACATAGCACGCAGAGCTTTGCCTGTCTTCATAAATAAATTCAATATTTTGAAACTTCATCTGAAAATACCTGTTGTGTATTGTTTTGCTCGTGATCTATACATCCCGACCTGTACTTTGTGGCCAAATTGTGGTTTTTAACCGCAAGTAAATTTAAATCAATTAATTCAAGGGAAAAAAAATCTAACTGTTCCCCCAGGGCTCGAACCTGACAGTTAGATTTTTTTATTCTATTCCCTTGCATTAATTGGTTCATGATATTTTAATTTTACTATACTACACAGAATCAAGAAAAACGAATTTATTTTTATTTATTTCATAAAATGTTTATGTTTCAAGGTCACCTGAAACTGATTTTTTTTTAAATTTCACTATGGTTTCTGTGGTGTAATTAGAGAAAACCAGCATTACAGTTCTTGAACGAGTTGATTGACTAAACATACACATTAAGTTAGCACACTTCGAATAAGCATAGAACAAGTCAAACAATTGAGCGCAACTGTTATTCTACTTACATCTCTGAGCTCTCCGATTTAAACAAGAAGAAGGTTTATTAATAACTAAAATAATCATATACGAGGAAGAGTATAAATTAGAAAAGAAATGCGGTTTAGTGGCACAAACTACATTATGCTAAACAATACATTAATGAAATTAAACCATACTTCGCAAGAAACAATATTAAAACTAATTCAAGAAAGCAAGCTATGACAAAATAAAACTGAATAGAAACTACAAGGTCGAGGTCACAATAGGTACTTTTAAATTTTACTATAATTAATTTAAAATCAACTTTAAAAAAAATTAGTAGTAGGATAGACAAACTAATCACTTACAGATTACAGGAAAAGCAAACATGACAATTAAAAAAAGACAAGGACAACAGCTGTGGAATTACGACTACGGTCTTGAACCTTATTTTCCGTGGTCATTTCGCACAGCCAGCGCAATGGTCAATAGTCATTTTCCATTTTGGGTTGGTGGGTAAAACACAAGAAGAAATTTAATGAAATAATTATTCAATAAAAGTGTAATTGGCCTTTCAAAAAAGGAAAAACATTATAAAATTTATGCTAGTTTAGAATTCATTTATAAAATTAAATCAATTTTTTTTAAATATNATATATATTTTTTTTTAACTTGAAATATGTGTGGATATTTTATTCCAATGGTAACTTTATCCTTCATTTTATCTCAATATGACATATAGCAGTAAAAACACGGAAGGGAGCGCCGGAATGCAAGAACACAAGGGGACAAATAACGCAACTGGTGCTGAGACTGGCCAGGAGTGATTTGAGATGAGAGAGGGTGGTTGACACAGAGAATAAGGGTTGTGTGCACCTGTGCTGCTTGAAGCAACACAGTGCGGGGTGGGGGGTTCAACAAAAGGAATCACCCAGGCACATGCTAAAGTACATTTATAAAATACTACTAAGAACTGACCCTTGAGTTCCCCGTTCTCCAAAGTATATCAGAAATGCATTGAGTCAAATAACCAATGCTTTAATTAATAGGATTATTATTAAACCATTATTAATTTATTAATTAATAAATTATTAGCAAGAAATGTTTGTTATATTCGTAAAGATCCCCTAATATAATAATAAAAATAATTTACTGTTACATAAATTTAGATTCAACATAAGGGCCCACGTTGTATCTGTTATGAATTAAAATAACGTGGCCAACATGGATAATTCCGATCAGCTCAAACTTCCAACGTTTAATTAAACGTGCCAATATACAATCCAATATTTTCTTTCAATCACTGATCCCAAAAAAAAAAAAAGTTACCTCATCCATGAAACTGATTCTTCCAGGGGAAAATAGTGTGTACTAATGCCATTCAAAAATACCATTCTGACTGGCAACTTTGATTGGCTTATTTAGGAGTTCCTTTCTGGTAAGCCCATCAATTTATTTGGATAAATCCAAAATAATAAAAAGTAATGCATCTATTTTTTTCGATACTTTAATTTTACTAATACAACTAAGAAAAAGTTTTCTTAGTGAAAATTCTGTAATAAAATGGAAATCTGCGAGAGAGCAACCCGAATATAAGATATTACTACAAAAAAAAAAAATATATATTGTATTAATAAATGACTGCGTCAAGAGGAAATAAAAAAATAAGACATTATGTGTCTTGTACATAAATTAAGAAGGAATACAATAAATAAGAATACGTTGGATAACAATGACGAAACAGTAAGTAGGCTAGAGGTTGAAGGGAAATAGACCCCAGGTCTTGGTTTTGCGGACATACATCGACACGAGTGTACTTAATGTACCGGGCTGAGGACATGTAACACTGCTTACACTATAAATATGTCAGAACGAACAACTCCAGATAGTAGAATAATAGAATCAAATAGGTAGGCGTTAAATACAACTAAGCGATTCCCTTAGCATTGGCTTCCATAAAATTGGAAAAAAGCAAGGGAGGGACTACACTACTTAGTTACTTGCTATTTCGTGGGAATGCAAATTTAAAACATTCAAATTCTAAAATATCTATCTTAAAGGCATATTATAGAGAAAACAGTATCCTCGAATGGCTTCCACGTCGGACGACTGGAACTTAAACTAATTAAAAGTGAAACTTAATACCTTTCCTTGGCTAGATTTATTTACTAGAAATTTATAGTTATAAACTTAATAAAATTTAAAATTATTCATTGCAAATAATAAAAGGACGAGTGTTACCATTAAAACATTATTTTTATTTAGTCGAAATTATTAGACTAGACATTTTCTTTACTACGAAAAGAGTTAATATTTACATTTGTAACTTCCAGTCTTCTCTCCGGGGTATGAATATTTAAATATTTTCCTCAGTAATAGTATTTATTATAATCTTAATACAAATTATTTATTGTA
>KZ807448.1:25771-38405 GCA_000696205.2 Oncopeltus fasciatus
AATATATATATATATATACCTCAAAAAGGGGCGTAGGATGAAAGGATGTACAATCGACTGTCTATTGATCATTACAGTATACATTAATCACTACAATTGACTAATTAACATGGAAATGTCCATAGGTGGATTGATTTGATCGGCCAACGGGCCACTTAGGAAAATCTTGAGGTAGGAATTAGGGCACGACTCCAACTAAAGATTGACGGGCTGTGAATGTCATTAGGGATGGCTGAATTATCACTGAAATGACACACTACACGACGCTACTATCAAGCCATCAAGAAAATAGATACAGCAGCTAAGTAGATAGAATCCAAAGAGGAGATGATGCATGTAGATAAAGCAAATGAATAGTATTATTGTAGTAATAATTCGTAAATTTAGGCTCAAATTGCTATTTGTTTTAATTTTATTTGGCAAATATAAGGATAACAATCTAAAACTAATGAAATTGAGGAGTGATCAATGCCCTTAGAATGAGAGAAAACTTTAAAAAAGAAATAAACAAATAAAAGTAATAAATAGGTGTATAATTATTATGACTTATACCAGCAATTCTTAATAAACTTCTGAAGTTCCTTTCTTATACTCTGTCAAGTAATTACTTCTTGTTATTGTCTGATTTAACAATTTATATCACACACATCGTTTTAATTTTATCAAGTTATTGTAAGTGCATTAATACTATATAGTACACTCATCATACACATTTACAAGAAAATATAATACTAAATAGAGTACTTCTTTTTTACTGTCAACCAAAATTATAGTGGAACACTTCGAATTATACATAATTAATAGACAGTTAGAAATAAAGTAAAAGTAAAAAATGCTATATTTTGTTTATGGAAATCATATCAACTATATTATTGAATCCTTTATAATGAAAAAAAATAGAAAATTTGTGAAATTCCAATTTATAGAATGATAATAAAGATAAGAAAAAAAAATGAAATTGCGAGAGAAAAAAATAGAAATATAATGGATATAAGATTTTATTGTGATTGATGCACCGGTTAAAATTTCTAGTCGTCAAGGCAAACGTTATCGTAATATATTTTTTCTAGTGATAATCATTAAATTTAAATTTTATTCAATTTAAATATCAATCTAAACGATATATGTTTACAAAAACATTGCTTAATTAAGAATAGATATTAAAAATTTTGAAATAAATAAGCAATGGGAGAGGCAATATTAAAAATAAATAATAAAATAAGAACTGACCTTCGTAGCGTCCGAATAGGGTGTAGGCGAATTTTTATCCACCAATCTCGATCCGAAAATGAAAGGAACTGTAGCAGACATATTTTTCAGAACAAATGAATTAAATCCGGGAAGGGCACAGGAACACGACACCACTCGAAAGTCAAACTGCGAATGGGATCTTCTTTGAAGGTGCGTCGAGTCAGACTGGCCAGCCCCCTCCCCCGGCCTGAGGTATATACCTCTATCCCCTCCCCTCGCCCCACTCCCCCCACTTCCTCTTGGATCTGTCTCAGTAAGCCGTCAGTGGCGCTCTTGAGTAGCTCTTCATGCCTCTACGACGTCAATTTATTACTCACGAGAAAACATCGCTTTTTTTTTTTTTTCCCCTTTTTAATAAAAATCTTTAAATCCATACTTCTGCAAAGTAATGACAAATTATAAGCAAAGATCCTTGAATGCACCTTTTGTAATCTATATATATATATATGTGTGTGTGTGTGTGTGTGTGTGTGTGTGTGTACATATACACACACTTAATATACATATTGTTAAGCTGGAGAAATTAGTCAGGGTTTCGGCCATGATCAGAAAAATAATAAAATACACCAAAATTGTTAGGGAATTATTTATAGCAATAGTAAAATATTTACCCAAAATTGTGGAGTATTTTACTATTTTTTGTTCCTTTCCAATATCCTGATTAATTTCTCTAACGTAATATTCGACTGCCTACGAACTTACAAACATATTATTAAGGTATTCGACCAAAAAAAAATTTAGAACGTTTGCGTAAAAATTTAAATAAGATATTAATGGTGCGCTTAATGTTCTAAGCCTCTCTCAGATCTATTAAAGGAGTGGGAGGTCCTGAATGTTTTCAAGGTTAACTAATTACCATGGGCCCTAAATTCTGCCTCTCCATTCCCCTTCCTCGTGACAGTACTTTTGAGGCTAGAAAAATTCCTTCAACCATAAACCCAAGATGTTTTGGACCTCCATTTCAGACATGTCTTTGGTCGAGGGAATGAGTTACTAATGCTATGTTGAGATACATCTCTAGGCCAGTAGGAGTGGGGATGGCCTTGAATGTTTTCAATGTCAAGAAATTACCCTTCCCTCAAGCCCCATAACCTTCGAGCCTGGAATCGGTGTTGATTTATTAGAATTATTCAAAAATCCCTACATATAACCAACGCGAATGGCTTGATTTCCCTACGGGACATCTTCACAAAATAAATATCTTTGTTAAGAGTAACAAATAGACTTTTTTCTCGATTGAACATGAAAATCAGTCACGTATGAGCTACGTAGCTAAACAGAAATCCGATGTTTCATTAAGATGTTTATCAGAGTTAATGTCGAGTAATTTCTTATAGGCTGGAGAAAGCAATAAACGTCACAGAAAATACCACTAAACCTGCCTTTTTTAAACTGTCAAAGATGTAAGGGTGGGGAAAAAACTCAGCCATTGCAGTTAAATTCCTGAATAATCTTCCTTAAAAAGTTTTTTTTTTTTTTTTGTTTTTTTTAGTCAAATACTGATCTCCTGTGGAATGCAACAATTTTCCTTTTAGTCACCATATACCAAGAACAATGATCCTTAAATTTCACTTATTTAAAAAATTTTATTTTTGTTGAGAAGCNCTTTAGATAAAAGATTGTTGATATAAGAGGAGTTAAATAGCGAAATTGAAGAACGAAGACAGGGGTTTATCTTTAGGCTTATTTTTTATTTTTTTATTTTACGGCCTTGAAGCTGCAAAACTTTTCATGCGAACTTAAGAATATAATATTCAAATGTAAAATGTAAAGGTGAGTTATTTACTGAGCGAAATCGGATGAATAGTAGTGGGGATTACCTGATATGTCAAGTGTGATAAATGTTTTTTCGCTGCGTAATATTTAGTTTAGAGCTAAAAAACTTAACCCAGACTTGTTTATTGATAAAAATACATTAGATAAGTGTGAAGGATTACATGAGATGGACTGTTCAACTACTACGACATTCACGTATTTTACTCAGTTTCGGTGCGATGGACAAATATCAGTTTTACCCATCACTCATCGCTATACAAATTAGAGCTGCGTTAATGTAGGTTTTACAATTCTACTTCCATTTAATATTAAATTACAAATATATAACGAAGTATAAAACTGTTAAGTATAAGTATAGTATAAAAAAAACCTTTATGCTATTCAACTAGACCATTATTAGACCAGAGCGAGTAAACTGCTCCTGGTCACAATTTTAGAAATTGATCTATCTGGATATTTAGGATAGTCAACTGGACCAGCTTAATTTTATTGCACTAAATACTAGTCTATTGGATTAATAACAGGTTATTCTTAGATGATTTTAGTTGGGGTTCGGTCAGTTTTCTACCTTATACTACGTTATAGTTAGTGCTATGACAAAACTCTGGTACGAAAAAGGTAAGAAATGCATATTGGGGAAGATATTCAAGAGTGTAACGATGAATATTGAGCTCTTTCTTCACTAATACTTTTAGGATAGTCCAGACCAACGTTTTGGCATACATTGTAAGCCATCTTCAGGGCTGTAGAAATACAATGTCATGAAAATACAATAATAATTGACAATATTATAATACAGAATTACCATAATGTAATGTGATATCAAAAGTATGAATGTAGAAAGGTATGTAAGAGAATTTAAAAAACATGCAGACAGCAACATATTAAAAAAAAAAATTAAATATCATTGAAACAGTAATTTACCACACCTGCCTATCATGAAGACGAGAGAGGACGTCCTGTCTCTGAGTTCACATTTCCATGACTAAGACAAAATATAATTTTTCGGAAAAACACCGTGGGTGGTGGAATGGTGGGGGAGGGAAGGTAAGAGGCGGAAGGTACAAACGGAGAGTGGCCTGTTTCAAAAAGGGGGCGATAAACAGGACAAAGGAAAAAAGGAAGGGCATTATTGGGAATAGGTAACTTTGGAACTGGGAAAAATGTTTGAAAAGTTTATTGAGACGGAGGGCTAATGGTTTTTAGAATGTTGAAAATGTTTGAATAAGTTAACGAAATTTGTTCTATGTCCGTTCTGTCGTTAACAGGATAGTGTTGTAAGTTAACGTGAACTGTTTCTGATAAAGACATTTTTTAAATTTGTATTTTTTTTAGTTTTTTTTTTTTTTAAGTTATCTGCCGACGTGCGTGCGTGCGTGCGCGTGTGTGTGTCTGTGTGTGTGTGTGTGTGTGTGTGTGTGTGTGTGTGTGTGTGTGTGTGTGTGTGTGTGTGTGTGTGTGTGTGTGTGTGTGTGTGTGTGTGTGTGTGTGTGTGTGTGTGTGTGTGTGTGTGTGTGTGTGTGTGTGTGTGTGTGTGTGTGTGTGTGTGTGTGTGTGTGTGTGTGTGTGTGTGTGTGTGTGTGTGTGTGTGTGTGTGTGTGTGTGTGTGTGTGTGTGTGTGTGTGTGTGTGTGTGTGTGTGTGTGTGTGTGTGTGTGTGTGTGTGTGTGTGTGTGTGTGTGTGTGTGTGTGTGTGTGTGTGTGTGTGTGTGTGTGTGTGTGTGTGTGTGTGTGTGTGTGTGTGTGTGTGTGTGTGTGTGTGTGTGTGTGTGTGTGTGTGTGTGTGTGTGTGTGTGTGTGTGTGTGTGTGTGTGTGTGTGTGTGTGTGTGTGTGTGTGTGTGTGTGTGTGTGTGTGTGTGTGTGTGTGTGTGTGTGTGTGTGTGTGTGTGTGTGTGTGTGTGTGTGTGTGTGTGTGTGTGTGTGTGTGTGTGTGTGTGTGTGTGTGTGTGTGTGTGTGTGTGTGTGTGTGTGTGTGTGTGTGTGTGTGTGTGTGTGTGTGTGTGTGTGTGTGTGTGTGTGTGTGTGTGTGTGTGTGTGTGTGTGTGTGTGTGTGTGTGTGTGTGTGTGTGTGTGTGTGTGTGTGTGTGTGTGTGTGTGTGNTTTTTTCTTTCTGAATTGACATTACGAAAATATACTTTATCAATTGTAAATAAAATTATTTTTATAGTTTATAGTCTTGAAATGTTAATACCCATTGATAACCAGCTTAACACATAAGCTTCAGCAAATCTAGATCTAAGAAAATTTGTCTCAGGTTCACTATTACCTTCAGCTCAATCAGCAACCTGGGAGTGGTGGACAAACTGGATCTGGTGAGGAGGAAGAAGAGACTGAACGACAGCATGTCCAAGTTGTCCAACAAGCAGTTACAATCCCTCCAGCTGCAACAACTCCAGACAAACCTACTGTTGTAAGTAATCTCTATTTGTGTAAATTAAGATATTTGAAATGCATGTTTGTTCAATATCATTGCCTAATTGGTTAGGCCATTAGAATGGTAAAACTGCATGTCTCCAGGTAGGTTATTTTTTTTATGGGCACTTATTTGTAGAGCCCTCAGTACAATTGTGTCCTGACTGGTCTAGAGCCAGCTTCTCCATAGCTATCATTTTCAATATCTTCTTAGTATGAAAAATTTATTGTCATAGGTTTTTATTGGGTCTCAATATGTTGTAATACAACTGAAGTTATTTGAAACATGTAAAAAATACAACAATTTTAATTTGAAACATGAAATAAATGGTTTCAAATTAAAATTGTTTCAATAATTTTACAGTTACTAATTGTAATTTGATTAATTTAATAATTTTACTTTGATAAGTAGTAATTCATTTTATTACCAATCTAAGTAAAGTTGTACTTATAGATATGTAATTTTTTTTAAATGCTTGCTAAGTATTGTTTATAGTGGTTTTGTTCTTTCTGAAGTTAGATTTTTTTTCCTAAACTCTGCGTCTGTATTTTTTCATTATAATACTTAGATTAATAGTATACTTACTACGGGAAATTGGGTTGTTTCCCATTGGTGTTGTTGTGAGGGTTTGGATTTGAAATTTCAAAATTGTAATGAGCAAAAATATATAAAATGTGCTAAAGGGAGGCTAACCCAGCAAAAAAAGAAAATTAATATGTATAAAATTAAAATTTAAAAGTAAATAACGAGAGTCATTTAAACAGCTTGACAATGTCAGCTCCTTCGAGCACAAGACGATATGCCTCGGAGGTTAGACTCTCGACACTAGTGCAGGGAATTTAATAACTTATCAGGCTTGTCCTGGTAGCGTAAATGATAACGCACCGGCCCGGAAAGCAGGATATCCAGGTTCGAGTTCTGGCTGGGACAGTAAGATTTTTTTTTCTGTTCCCCAACACTAAAAATTGTTAAAATGTACGAGGAATTAAATACCACAAGACAATTAATATTTATGCTAATTATATCTCTTCATTGTTTTTACAAATTTTCACAAAACTGCATTCATTTCTTCTTGTATGATCTTTGCCATGGATTTGAGAGAGTTGGAGAGTTGGAGAGTGAGGCAGAAAAACCCCACATTCCAAAGGGAATTTTGTGACCTGGGTCTTACCCTCAGGACTCAGGCTAACTTTTAAGCTTCTACGTCTTAGACTTCTAGTTATCTCTTAAGCATTACCTGCTAAGTCCTTCTAAGGAGGAGGGTAAACTCCTCAAGTTATTAAACCTTCTAATTGGTCTCCTGGGCGAAATTTTTATTTTTGTACAAGGAACAAACGTGGAAACGAAATAAGTAGTGCTCACTCTATGTTTCATTCTCCGTCAAAATGCTGTGCTGTGGCACGAATCATTTTAAATTTCATTATCTAAGGCATCATTAGTGAAGAAAATTGGCCATTTAAAAAAAAAATAGAATCTCCTGGTGGTCAGGTGCATCACTTTTAGTGTACAAAAATGAGGTAAAACTGAGCTATTTGCACAAATAAGAAGAGCGATAACCTTCTTTTAGCGGATTCCGAAAGAATACAGCCATTCAGGCTGTACACATGACAAATAAAAAATAATGAAAGGCTAAGTTATTTATTGAGAAAAATTGCATCAATACGATGGTGGTGTGGGGGGGGGGGGGTATTACCTGCAATCTCAAGTGCGAAAACGTTTTTTTTCGCTGTAGCGGGCATAATATTTATTTTAGAGTATTGAAACTCAAGATAGGTTTCTTTAGATAAAAGATTGTTGATATAAGAGGAGTTAAATAGCGAAATTGAAGAACGAAGACAGGGGTTTATCTTTAGGCTTATTTTTTATTTTTTTATTTTACGGCCTTGAAGCTGCAAAACTTTTCATGCGAACTTAAGAATATAACTTTCAAATGTAAAATGTAAAGGTGAGTTATTTACTGAGCGAAATCGGATGAATAGTAGTGGGGATTACCTGATATGTCAAGTGTGATAAATGTTTTTTTCGCTGCGTAATATTTAGTTTAGAGCTAAGAAACTTAACCCAGACTTGTTTATTGATAAAAATACATAAGATAAGTGTGAAGGATTACATGAGATGGACTGTTCAACTACTACGACATTCACGTATTTTACTCAGTTTCGGTGTGATGGACAAATATCAGTTTTACCCATCACTCATCGCTATACAAATTAGAGCTGCGTTAATGTAGGTTTTACAATTCTACTTCCATTTAATATTAAATTACAAATATATAACGAAGTATAAAACTGTTAAGTATAAGTATAGTATAAAAAAAAACCTTTATGCTATTCAACTAGACCATTATTAGACCAGAGCGAGTAAACTGCTCCTGGTCACAATTTTACCATAGAAATTGATCTATCTGGATATTTAGGATAGTGAACTGGACCAGCTTAATTTTATTGTATTAAATACTAGTCTATTGGAATAATAACATGTTATATTTTCTTTTAAACTGCATAGTATGACTTACACACCACAATAATGAATGCAAAGAAGCAAAGATGAATATTAAAATACTTCTGACACTGTAAATACCCCAAATAGCACAATTTGAATAATTTCCTCTAAGAGTCGACTTTTGAACAAGATACAATTACTTTTTTAAATATTGTATTTGTTGGTGTATTTAATCCCACATTTATTTTATACAATAAATGCAAGGGAATAGAATATTTTAAAAAATTTTACTATCTCAGCCGGAACTCGTACCCGGATCTCCTGCTTACCGGGCTGGCATGTTTACCAATTACACCACTGAGGCTAGCCAGATGATTCATTATATTCCCCGCACTCTACTGGGAGTCTAAAGCTCCGAGCAAGACGAATATATCGTCTTACACTCGAAGGAGCTAACATTGTCAGCTATTTATTAGACTCGTTTTTTTTGCTTTTAATTCTTTTTTAGATATTGTATTTGTAATGGCGATCTATCGAACGGATGAGTTCGAGTCCCGGCTGAGGTAGTAAGATTTTTATTCTATTCCCTTGCATTTACTGCATAAAATATACAATTACGTTTTTATTTTATATTTTAGTAGTTATTCACTTCGTGATATATTTTACATTTGCATAATGGTACTTTTTAATGTAAGTAGGATTTTTCTTTTTTTTTTCCTTCTGATCAACCTCATGGATCATGGAGGGAGTTGCTTTGCAGAGATAACTAAACTACACCAAACATACATGGCTTTTCTCCACAAATGCCTGTCCATGACTTGATTCAAACCCGCGACCTAAGGCTTCGGAGCCTCTAACGAATCCCATATTTTAATTAATATGTCATGAGCTATGCTCCGTTTTACCACATTTTTATATTAAAATGAAGCTGATTAATATAAAATAAATTCGAATATTAAGAATATTCGGCTCTAATCTCCACTATAGAGGCCTTATCACAGATCGGAGAACGAACTTTTCATTAGAAATTTTAGCATTTTTTAAATTTTTTTTAGAAAATAAGGAAAATAAAAATTAGTTGCGCCATGGCTCTGAGATTCAATTTATTATTACTCGTATTTCAAATTAAACTATAACATAGTTACAGACACACAATAACGCGCATACATATGTTTCTTATCCCTTGAAACTTCCTAAACTTATCTTTCAAGGATCTTTAGGCATAAGAAACTGTATGCAGGACATTAATTCCATTGTGATCACCATCGGCTTTCGTCTTGTCATGAAATTTATTTTAAAATTCACTAGTAAAATGCAATATATTATTTAATGCATTGCAATAAAATTTCAATTATAAATTTTGTTAAGGTATTTCATAGTTGTGAGGAGGGTGTTTCACCTATGATATATTTAGTGCATCTCTTTTTGAATGATTATTTTATATTTTACTCTTCTTTATTTTACTAATTTCTATTTCATGATTGATAAATTCGCTGTGAATTATACATACCAGTGTAGCTGGGCAGTTCCACTATGTACAAAATGTTTTGCAAAAAATATTTTTCTCAAACGTAAATTGCAATTATAGGTAAATTTAATTCAATAAAAAGAATTCCAGTTTTTTCAAGTTTTACAAAATTATTGAAGCAAAAAATGAGATATTAAAAATCTATATGTAATACATATATTACAAATANAACAATTTAATATTCAAATACAAAACTATTTAATTTCCAGATTTGATGTCTATGGAACATTTCATGCAGATCTTGAGGAAAATATCCTCTTAAGACGGCGGAAAGGTTTTATCAGATTTTACTTCGATGAAGTCCAAGGTATTTGGATGATCAGAGTGTTTAAAATAAAAGTAGAGACTAGAAATTCGATAAAGTCTTAAATAAAAGGGGTCTCTAGACCATTAAGAAGGCTATGATTAGAAACGTAATAAACAGATTTTATTGTGGTTCGAAGTAGTGTTGATTGGAAAAATAGGATTTTAAGGATATTGGGTAGTTTCGCAGCGTCTTTCAATATATCAATATATCCACAATAGTCTTAGTAGTTAATTATATAAAGTAATTTTTTCAATACATTGTTTTGTTTTGAGCGTCGCTTTAATTTATTAATCATTTAATTTTTTTATAGTTATGTATGTAAAAATGTTGCATTTATAGTAAAATAATCATATGAAGTATATTGTGAGTCTATTTCATTGTAGGATAGTTCCGGAAAATTGTAGAATATGTCCTGAGTCAAAACAGAAGTGAAAATTATTGTGTGTGAAAATGTTGATGCTATATACAATTCGTAATTTGCAACGAATATCCAATTAGCAATAAAAAATCTATAAGTTCCAGATGAATGATTCGCCTTAATAAAGTAAGGGACAGACAATATTGATAAGAAAATGTAGTTAAATTTAAATTAGTCTTAATAAGTCTTAGTTGATAATTGATGTTTTTATGAAAGATGATTTTGATGAAGGAAGAAAAATGGTTGATAAATGTTTTTTGTAATATTTAATCGCACGTAAATTTTAACAATTTTTAGTTAATAGTATAATAACATGTAGCATTTTTAATAACTTATAATAAAATAAATTAACCGATAAATAACATTTCCTTTCCACTTCCTTATAAAGCATGCAAATTCTTTAGCCACTGATTCATGAAGCGTTCCACGATCAATTGACGAGCGAAAACACCTGATTTCTGTCGTGGGGTTCTCGTGTTATAGCGTGGCTGCAAGTCATTCGATGAGATGTAACCATGCATTTGGCTGGTATCCTTCAGTGCCATAGGTAGCTTAAGAAGGTGGCCAGCAGGAGGCCATGACCAGTGGGGTTCCCAAGAGGCCAACTACGAGTCTTCCGGGAAGGTCTCTAAGGAAAGTTTTGGAGGTTTTCCCAATGGAAGCATTACGGTGATCTGTCTTCACGGCTGATAGCCAAGAGTGTATAGACGCAGGTCGTACTATAGGCACTGAGTTGGTGTATCAGACTAAGAGGTTACTATTGCGATTTATAAGTCAACTGAGCTTGAGTAAACTGCTTATGAGCATCTTCATATTTTTAAGCCATTAAGTAACTTCCGAAAAGGCAACCACTTTCTCATCGAAATTGATCAAATGCTTGTCATAAGCCACTGGCCTTAAATAAGTGGGTTTGGGATCCCGACCCATTATCACATAATTATGTAATTATGACATATAATTAATTTATTTTAATTTAACATTTTTATAGTACATTATGTTATGCGTTAATAGTACAAATAAAATTCATAGCACATAACGACATTTTGGGAGGCTTAGTTTCAGCCAATAAGACATAATCGAAAGGTATTACCTTATTTAGAAATAATATGTAAAGCACATTCATTATTATTTATTTTATAGTATGGCAAAACATGACTTCCTCTCGAAAAGCTAATAAACATTAAAAAAATAATCTTACTACCTCATCCGGAACTCGAATCCGGATCTCCTGCTTACCGGGCTGGCACGTTTACCAATTACACCACCGAGGCTAGCCAGATGATTCATTATATTCCCCGCACTCTACTGGGAGTCTAAAACCCCGAGCAAGACGAATATATCGTCTTACGCTCGAAGTAGCTAACATTGTCAGCTATTTATTGACTATTTACGCGGTGTCTAACAACATCCTAGCACTAAATTTTATTGCATAAATACATGTTTAAAAGAAAATATAAATTTTTAATCGAATATAATTTTCATTTTAAAGGGGTTGGTCGGAATTTGGTCAATGAATTTCAAACATTATTTTTTAATAGATTTTTGTCTGACCAATGTATGCTGTAATTTGTCTTAAAATTTCCTTAATGAATTTATTAATTTCCTACATCTAAACGCCATTTAAAACAGTTTAAATCATGAGTTCCCATGGTGAACGTTTCCATCTCTCCAAAGTATTCAAACATCGTAACATTATTAATTATATTACTGTTTCATGGGTCTGGAATTCAGGCCAGAACGCTGGCCAAAAGAGAATATTTTTTCACACGACCAATTCCTTCGCAACGTGAAGTTTTCAGTTTAACAAAAACTTCATATTTACAATTAGAATTATCAATCTTTGAAAAAAGAGAAAAGAATTGTCCGTTTTTTTTCTCTATAGGAAGCGAGAGACAAAATGTATAAAATGCAATTTACTTCAGTGACTTGTTTACATGGCGCTTGAGCCGCAACCCCTAGCACTCAACAACCCCCCCTATGCAAGCCTCTACTAAATGAAAAAAAAAAAATCCCGTTTGCTCAGAACAAGTACACTGTCATCGTACATATAGCCACGTTTATTTTATTTAATTCTATATAAATAAAATAAAACTTCAAAATATCAGTTAATAGGATTTACAGAGGATTATAAATGAACATACTTTTTTTTTTAAATCTATGTAATTTAATTTCAATTCAAATTTCTATCATATTATATATTATTTAGCGGCATTAATTAAAAACTTCCTTGCAGTTTTATGACACCATTCATCACTTTTTGTACCACTAAGAAACGATCTTTGTCATTCGATTTGTGTATCTTTTTTAAACAAGAAAGAGAAAATAATAAATAATTAATTCCTTTGAGATGATGAGAGGTATGCCTATGGATGACTCTTGAGAAAGAAAAACAGTAAAAGCGGATAGTCAATATAACTCCTATTTTATAGACAATTTTTAATTAATTAATAAATGAACTATAAGTATAATTGTCCTAACATTACTCATTCTTTAATATAT
>KZ807448.1:61040-86221 GCA_000696205.2 Oncopeltus fasciatus
CGTTCGTGCGTTCATGCATTAGTAAAAAAAAAAAACAAAAAAAAAAGAAAAGAAAAATAAATAAAGAAATAAAAATTCGTTCGTTCGTTCGTTCCATGCGTTCGTGTGTTCATGCGTCCGTGCGTTCGTTCGTTCGTAGGGTCGTTCGTACGTTTGTTCGTGCGTTTGTGTGTTCATGCGTTCATGCGTTCGTGCGTTCATGCGTACGTGCGTTCGTGCATTCATGCGTTCGTGCGTTCATGCGTTCGTGGGTTCATGCGTTCGTGCGTTCATGTGTTCGTTCGTGCGTTAGTTCGTGCGTTCGTTCGTGCGTTCGTTTGTGCGTTCGTCCGTTCATGCGTTCGTGCGTTCGTTCGTTCATGCGTTCATGCGTTCGTTCGTGCGTTTGTTCGTGCTTTCGTGCGTTCGTTCATGCGTTTGTTCGTTCGTGCGTTTGTTCGTTCGTGCGTTTGTTCGTTCGTGCGTTTGTTCGTTCGTGCGTTCGTTCGTTCGTGCGTTCGTTAGTGCGTTCGTGCGTTCGTTCGTTCGTGCGTTCCTGCGTTCGCTTGTGCGTTTGTGCGTTCGTTCGTTCGTTCGTGCGTTTGTGCATTCGTGCGTTCGTTCGTTCGTGCGTTCGTTCGTACGTTCGTTTGTTCCTTCCATGCAATCGTTTGTTCGTTCGTTTCATTCGTTCGTTCGTTCGTTCCATGCGTTCGTTCGTTCGTTCCATGCGTTCGTTCGTTCTATGCGTTCGTTCGTTCTATGCGTTCGTCCTTTCGTTTCTTCCATGCGTTCGTTCGTGTGAATGTATGCCCATTAACGCTTTAGGGCGACACTTCATTTTTTCTTTAGTTGAGCCGCACGGACAGTTTTTCTCAGGGTACCTCAAACATTTTAAAAATGTTGAAAACTGAATTAAGAATATTCTTTCTCATTGCTATACTATCAATATTAGGCATAACGTGTAGTAATGGAAAGAAAATTAAATTCGTTAATTAAAGAAAATTAAACGTTAAAGTTAAAGTAATACTGTGGCACAGTTGTTTGGAATCTTCACTTTCTATCGATGCTTCTAAAAGGGCCTAAAATTTAAAATTTTTAATGCTCTATTTTCAAAAAATCACCTGATCATATACAATTTCGGTATACAATTTTCTGGTGAAGCAAAAAAAATATACATTATACTAAAAGCATCCTCAATCAGGCATCAGGCCATGAAAGTGGCAAAAAAATTCAAATTAAAAGTTAATATAATGTGACGTCAAGGTTGAGCTGTCACTGTACATCCGCGTCGAATGAATATCGTTAATGAAAGGAATAATGCGTAATTAATCGAGATAACGATTTAATAATAATTTAAAGTGGACAGAAACACAGGTATAAAAATATCCTAAAGAATCCTTAAGTGGCCTTACTTGGTATGTCTTTTTGCCAATATTAAATTCTACGTAAAACACTTTTAGTGATGCTTCTTTAAACATTGATTATTGCATTTTTATCTGCGACCACTGAACGAGCAAACACAGTTCGAGTGTTATAAATACTATATAAATAAATGAGTCCTCTTAGAAGTCCATAATTACCGATCTCTTTTCCCATACTTATTTACCTAGGTACTTGAGGGAGTAATCCCTCTTGATATTTCATAGTTGTTGACGTCAAGGATTTCGGAGACAATATAAATTTTAATGACTCATTTTATTTTTCCATTAACGTACATACCGAATTCTCCACACTTGCAATGAATCATTAACCGCATAGACTCCTTGGCTTTTTTAAAGGCAAACAAGTATTAGTCCAAGACGTCAAGGATTTCAAAGGCCACATTTTCTATCTTATATTGACTCACTCATTTTGTTTTTCCTTTAGAATAGGTAGCGAATTTCTTCTCCTTAAGTGAATCACTGAATAATATGACTTTTTGGCTTTTGCTTAAGCAAACAGACATTAGCTGATGAATTAAATCAGTGGTATAATCTATACATTACACCAGAGACATCCTAACACGCTCTGTCAGCCTGGTACTCGTCTCGGCTCTTGATACTTCCCGACCAGTCTTTTACGATCTTACAGAGACCTCCTAAGACGCTCTGTCAGCCTGGTACTCGTCTCGGCATCTTGAAACTTCCCGACCAGTATTTTACGATCTTACGAGACCGTGCGTGAATCGTGCGTTTGTTCGTGAGTTCATGCGTTCGTTCGTGCGTTCATGCGTTCGAGCGTTCATGCGTTCGTTCGTGCTTTCATGCGTTCGTTCGTGCGTATGTTCATTCGTGCGTTCTTGCGTTTATGCGCTCGTGCGTTCATTCGTGCGTTCGTTTGTGCGTTTAATTGTGCGTTCGTGCGTTCATGCTTTCGTGCGTTCATGCGTTCGTGCGTTCATGCATTAATGTGTTCGTGCGTTTATGCGTTCTTGCGTTCGTGCGTTTATGCGTTCTTGCGTTCGTTCGTTCATGCATTCGTGCGTTCATGCGTTCGTTCGTGCGTTTGTTCGTGAGTTCGTACGTTCATGCGTTCGTACGTTCATGCGTTCGTTCGTTCGTACGTTTGTTCGTGCGTTCATGCGTTTTTGTGTTCATGAGTTCGTGCATTCGTGCGTTCGTGCATTCGTGCGTTCATACGTTCGTTCGTTCGTGTGTTCAGTCTCAAGGCTGGATTCGTCATGATATTTGGACGCTCAGTCTCAAATTTTAATGATTCACAATAAAATTCCTCTGAGGCAGATGCCCAAATTCTCCTAATTATAATGAATAAGTGAATATCTCGAACTTATCAGCTGTTATAATTACAAAGGATATTAATCGTGGAGGTTCTTAATAAAAAAAATCGAGAGAGTCTATCACTCAATTTTACTAAGTAAGTTCTCATATAACACAATTTCATTGTATGACGCATAATTCATACTTATAATAAATCATTTCATACAATGATATATTATTCCATTTCAAAATATAAACCTTAGTTAATCTATAGCTGAGTGTAACAAAATGAAAAATCTGTTTGACTCAGCTCATATTTTCATATTTTTAAAGAAATATAGTAATTCTTAGCAAAATGGTGATAGATTCTTTTTATGTCTTATTCTACAATACTCCAACCCCTTGCATAATAATTTTATTGAAATTTAAACTTTATCACAATATTTGTTACATATTTTATATCATTGTTAACTAATCAGGGCCCTAAAATAATGAATTTGTATAGAAAAATAAATAATTTTTGATTGTTGTATCTAAATAAATTCATTATTTTTAGGCCCTCATTATTGTTTTATTGTTATTTATTTTTTTTATTTATTGTACATATCTCTCATCGAATTACANCATAAAAAGGGGGAAAAAAATTATAAACAAGTCTGATCATACAAGTGCCAAAAGGGGCATTGTGCCAGGCCACTCAGTCAGCGTACAAAAATAAATATAAATCTGCCAGCAAAATTACTTACTATAGAAAAAAAATCTACAGCGCTAGAGAACATTTACCTCTGAAACAACGAATATTTCAAAAAGATTTCGAGAAAATAAATATAACTGTTGAAAATAGGCTGAATAATTTTCATAACTTTAAATGTTTTTAAAATTTGAATTAATAAGCATAATTTTAAATATTTCTTGTTGGCTGACTGAAATAAATCCTTTTCTTAAAAATGTTTTAACAAAAACTTGAGACCTAGTGAAAATAAAAATATTTTATCATTTAATGCAAGGGAATAGAATAAAAAATGTAACTGTCCCAGCCAGGGATCGAACCTGGATCTCCTGCTAACCGGGCAAGCGCGTTGTCCAATTACGTTACCGGGAGAGACAGATAACTTATTAAATTCCCAGCACTAGTGTCGAGGGTCTAACCTACGAGAAAGACGAATACATCGTCTTATACTAGTGCTGGGAATTAAATAAGTTATATATCTCCAGGTAGAGTAATTGGATAATGCGTTAGCCAGGTTAGCAGGAGATCCAGGTTCGAGCCCTGGATATAGGGAAATATAAGGTATAAAAATATAGATTTTTTATTCTATTCCCTTGCATTAATTGATTTAAATTTACGTGGGATTAAAAACCACAATAAAATTAATATTTATAAATACAAATATTTTATCTTCCTTCATTATTAAAACAAATCTTGGCTTTTAGTACATTTTAGTACTCTTGCGATTTTTCACATTTCTTTGAAATAGGGAATATCCAAAGAAAATTATTCACTCGTACACACACACACACACACACAAAAAAAAAAAAAAAAGAGATCCTCCGGTTATAAATTTTCTTCTCCTGCCAAGTTCGTCTATTAATAGAGCTTTCAGAGTGATTCCGCTACTCGGCGATGCATTTCTTACAGCACTTTTATAGACTGTCGCGTCGCAGAAACCTCACTGGCTACAGGGAATCTACCACTTAGTTTTATAGTCTGAGAGGGAATATGTCAAACTTACTGCAAACACTTCATTGTTTGTATAAAACATGTTTAAATAAAGTGAAAGGTATCAACTACTATAAATATCGGTTGCTTTGGACGAGGGTGATCTCTTATAACAGCTCACTAAAGTTCCTTAAATGTTCTCATATAAATATATGATTTGGAGGAAATAACTTTTATTTAAATCGAAACTCAAATCCTTCACAGTTTAATGGCCCCACTCCAATAACAAAATACATAAATAATTTACACTAAAATAACCCATACTTACATCAGTATAAACCATTCCCCAAAAGTATCTATTTTTTAAGATTTTAAGAACATATACCATCTGAATCCACAGTACTGAGGAGACGAAGATAATTATACTTCAATAAAAACCAGAGGTTGGCCAATGTTTACAAATTTATTTTTAAAATTCTTCAGTCATAGTGCTTCATGCCATTAATATTTGCATTTTTTGTGTAGAAAACTAGAAAAATAAATTGTGAGGAAAAAATAAAGAAGACAAAGTTGAAAATTCATTTCGTTTAAGCGAAGTCTGGAGAAATATAACAATATAGGTGCATGAAAGAGTTTTAAAAAATTATATTATTTTCGATCTTACCTGTTATACACCAAAAATAGTCAGCATTATATATATAATTGTGATATATTTATACACATATAAATGTGTATGTGTGTGTGGATACTCTGGTGACCAGAGCTCTTAGTTTTTTTACAATGACGGCTTGAAATGAAATACAATTTTTGATCAAAATCGGAACAATGAGAGCAAAGAATTACCTTTAATCTCAGTGGGACTAAAAATATACTTTTTCAACATAGTGGAAATCGTTCACATCAATGAAATTCAGCAATTGTTATAAGAACACAAACATATTGGTTCTTTTAGAAGTTATAATTTAGTTTTTATTCTTCTCTTTATTTTATGAATTTTTATTTAAGCGTTTCTGAAATAATAGATAAAAGCTTGTCCTGAGCCATGGATGTTCATAATGAGGTGGCAACCTGTAGATAACCCCTCCCTTTATGACTCTGTGACTCTGAGGAGGCTTACACAAAGATTCACCTTGTGATTATTGCACCTGGGCCCTTTGGCTCTCGAGTTCAGACTGACACTCGAAATGAGAAATAGTGGAATAACCATTTGACCACCTTACGATCCTCGGGGAAATATGCCAGACTTCATTAATCAGAACTGTAGTTTACATGGACAAAAAGCTGAAAACTCATTCTTTTCCTTGCAGTTAGATAAAAATAGTATAAATGGAGTATTTATTTATATTTATATTTATTTATATTATATTTACGTAATCAGTGATGTTTACCATCACAAAAAAATAGCGAAGAAAGGAAAGCGCCCTCATTCATATACAAGAAGGTCAAGCAGAGGGTAATTAACCCTAAGGTGCCAACACAACAACCTCCAACCAGGAACCCACGCCCCACTTCAAGGACCATCCAGTCTGGAATCTCCTACAGAGCCGCACTAAGTGGACAGGGAGCGACCCCACAATCGACCAACCAGGAGCCACAACCCAGGCTGAGATCGTTGTCACGGGGCAGACACCAACCTCAGATTCAACAGCCACAGGCGGACCAACCCAGACAAGAAGCGCCTCTTCCTCAACGACAGCCACCCAGGAGNTGTTATGTGTTCTGCGTCTAGTATGTTTGTTTCTATTTGTTTCTGTATTTTCCTGTATTGTAGATTATGTTTAAGTCCCTTTTCCAATGTTCTGTTCCGTCTTTGTTGAACATGATGTTTGTCAGGTTTACAATGCATTTGTGAAATGTTTGGTTGTTCCGTTTTACGTCCGAGTTGTTTGTTTGTTTAAATCGTAATTTTGTGAGTTTGTTGTCCATAGCTCGTACTTTTTTGTCAGTTCTGTTTTTATAATGTTCTTTATGTAGTGTAGGTTTAGTTTTGTCAGTTTGTCTCCTGTCTCTAGATAGAGTTTGTAAATTTCGATGTTCAATCTGCTTAGCCGATAGTGTAAGTCGGCCGATGACAGCCGGCTGGCTAGGAGCTGGAGGGGACGCGCCTGACCAAGCACGCCTGCCTGTATGCCCCTCGCTACTAAAAAGAAATGAGTATTTCACTCACTTGCTGTGGGTTTGATCCTCGGTGAAATTCCTCGAAACTTCGTCAATGTCTTCAGGCTGGCTACATCTTAAACTGTGACCAGTTTGGTAACAACTGAACACTTTTAATCACTTCTAAAGAAACAATTGCAGAGCGGAAACAAAACACGTCTTCTCTCTACAATGGATGCTGTCGAACTTTTACACATCTTTAAAGAAAATTTTCTGTTTTTTATTTATTATAACCCATATTTGGACCAAACTCCAAAATTACAATTTAAATCACAAACATATTACCCATTTTTAAAGATGGGCTTTCCGAAGTGTAAATAACTAACTTATGCTTAAAAGTTAATGAATAAAAAGTCAATGAAGAGAAACTGTATTTAAAATTTAACAATTGATAATAACTCACATCAGGTAAATTAAATATAAAAATATACAATTTAATAAAAAAAAAATTTTAAATTCATTCACAGATACACTAATATAATACTTATTTAAATAGAATTTTAGATTAAGCAAGAAAGTCATAAACAGATATATATCATTCTTTAAATTTATCATCATTTATATAATCAGCGTACCTGTTAGAAAGATAACTCGTGGGAACCGTGCGGGTCTCATAATCCTGGCGCTGCGAGTTCGAATCCCATTCCTGGGCAAGCTCGGATACCACCAACTTCGGTGGAGCAACTATTCGGTTGAGTTCATATATTCAGAGAACCTCATTTTATTTCCAATCCTTTAGTTTGACAAAACTCTTTATCCGCGAAGCATGAATTTCTTTCTCCCGTCAAATAACCATGTGTACCATCCTTAACTTAGATCTTAGCCAAATAACTGAGAGGTATTACATCACGTTCCTGTAAAAAAAAAAAAAAAAAAAAAAAAAATATAAGAGAGTTAAAATAAAATTATTTATATTATTATTATGCATTTTAGCTATAATATTATCACTAATACTATTACTCTACGCTTATTCTTATTCATCAACAAAATTCATTAAATATCATTAGACTCCATGCAACCTTTGGTGATGACCAGGCAATCCTTTCTTCCGACGCCGACTCACAGACTGCCAGGAGAAATCTCCAACGACACTCATGGACATACAGCGATGGTGCATTAAGGTCAACGAATGCAATTGCTGTCATGTTACCTTCATACTAAGGAAGAAACAACCTCGCAGAATTTACTTAAATGATATTCCTATCCCTACTTCCACCTGCCTCAGGTATCTGGGCTTTTATCTTGAATCTCCACTAACATGGAACACACACACAAAAATCAAAAGACAAGAACTAAATAGGAGATTTGGACAACTTTACAAGCTATTATCCGTCTTCATTGGTTTCTGCAAACCATCTTCTGTAGGCGAGCGCTTTCGGACATTGTCCATCCTCGTGGCCGAATAGATGTGTTCACTGTCCCTGTCAGTATTCAACTGCGTTTGTATTCTGAGGGTTGATCAGATGCGTCAGGTATAAGAGTCGTTTAGCTGTAACGGTCGCTTTGTCGGCGATAAGGTCTGTCAAAGGTGTCCATTATTTCAGGTATTAGTTGAGACAGGGATTAGTTGTAATCTCCTTTGTTGAGGTGTTCAAGGTGTTTTGGAGGTGTCTCCTAAGGAATGTTTTGATTTTTTGTAAATGTGTTTGTGTTTAATAGTGTCTGGCTATGGATTATAATGTCTTATGTATTTTTGCGTTGTTGTCGGTCTGTGTGTCGTCTATTTGTTTTCGTTTGTGTGTTCGTTTTAGAAACAGTAGAGGTCTGAATATGGTGTCAGATTGTGTGTTAAGTTGTTCGTTAATAATGTTATTTTCTGTGGTCCTTGTTTTGTAAATTTCCATATTTTCTAGAATGTCCATCTTTCGTCCCCTCTGTTCTTTATGTAGCAACGTCATGGTTGTTTGTATATCGGTGAGGTCGTGTCCGCTGTCTTGCAGATAGTTTGCGTAGTTGGAGTTCCGTTTGTTTCGTTTGTATGATCGTGCGTGTTCGTCAAATTTCGTTTTGAGTTTTCGTCTTGTTTGTCTTATGTACGTCTGGGTACATGTACATGTCAGTTTGTATACTCCACTAGAGTTGTATGTTTCAGTTTTTTGTTGTTCGTGTGTAGGTTGCGTTTCAGTGTGTTGTCTGTTTTTAATGCTGTGAGTATTCCTTCTTTTCTAAATAGGTTTGTGAGTTTGTAAGTTTCAGTTCCTTTGTATGTTATTGTGAATCTATAATTTGCAATAACATTACACAGCAATATGATTTGTTCTTCTTGTTGTCTGTTTATGTGTGTTTTGTTGTATTTCATAAGTAGTTTGTCTATAGTGGTTTGTTTGTATCCGTTGTTGTGCGCAATTGCGTATATCGTCTGTAGTTCTTTGTCATAGTTTTCTTTTGTGAGTGGAATTGCCTTCATACGTCGTATTAAATGTCTGAATGCTGCAAGTTTGTGTTGGGTGGGGTGATTTGATTTGATGTTGCGTGTATGGTGGTGTCAGTGGCTGTCGGTGTTCAATATATTCCGTAGGTCAGTCTGTCGTCCGTTCTTGTAATAGTTATGTCGAGGTAGTTGATTGTTTTGTTGTTTTCTTTCTCCATTGTATATGTGATGTTGGGATGTAACTTGTTTAGGTCTTTTATGTCTTCTCCATTGTCTTGTGAAAGTATGCAAAGTATGTCATCTACGTAGATGATATACTTTGCATACTGGTACATAGGTATGTACCTGTAGTAGTGTTTTATGCTGTATCTTTCTATAAGGTTCTTAATGTGTGTATCTTCTAGGTGTTGTATAAAAGTCTCCATTAGTACAGAGGAAGTCGGGTTTCCTATTCCTAATCCGTCTGTTGGTCTGTAAAGTTTGTTGTCAAATAAGAAGTAATTCTGTTTTAGTATTGTTGAGAGTTCGACAGCAGCCATTGTAGAGAGAGGACGTGTTTTGTTAGCTCTCTGCAATTGTTTCTTTTGAAGTGATTAAAAGTGTTCAGTTGTTACCAAACTGGTCACAGTTAAAGATGTAGCCAACCTGAAGACGTTGACGTAGTAGTTTCGAGGAATATCACCGAGGAACAAGCCCACAGCAAGTGAGTGAAATACTCATTTCTTTTTAGTAGCGAAGGGCATACAGGCAGACGTGCTTGGTCAGGCGCGTCCCCTCCAGCTCCCAGCCAGCCGGCTGTTATCGGCCGGCTTACAATATCGGCTAAGCAGATTAAGTAATCTCTGCTTGGTCCCCCGGCTTAGTGATAAAGAGCAGTAAATATTTATATTTACTGTTGTTTTTGTTTTTATTTTTTTATATTATATTTACGTAATCAGTGATGTTTACCATCACAAAAAAATAGCGAAGAAAGGAAAGCGCCCTCATTCATATACAAGAAGGTCAAGCAGAGGGTAATTAACCCTAAGGTGCCAACACAACAACCTCCAACCAGGAACCCACGCCCCACTTCAAGGACCATCCAGTCTGGAATCTCCTACAGAGCCGCACTAAGTGGACAGGGAGCGACCCCACAATCGACCAACCAGGAGCCACAACCCAGGCTGAGATCGTTGTCACGGGGCAGACACCAACCTCAGATTCAACAGCCACAGGCGGACCAACCCAGACAAGAAGCGCCTCTTCCTCAACGACAGCCACCCAGGAGGGAGCGAACTGCCATCTCCCATGTTCCTCCATCACCAGCTTCCTTTGATCTCCAAGCCATGCTCCATTCCTTGTTCTCCGATTTCCGCGCCCTCCTCACCTCTCTTATAACCCTACTGACAACAGTACTGGATAAATTGACTTCCTCATCTATCTTAAAATGAGTCCTTCCAATCCTAATTCCTTCTCCGTCCTCCTTTGGAATGCTAACGGCATCCAAACACACACAAACGAACTCAAACTGACACTAGAAGATAAAGGTATAGATGTACTATTACTTACCGAAACACGACTAACTAAAAATAAAAAACTCTAAATACCAGGCTACACAACTTACCGAACTGATCACCCAGACGGACGAGCTCATGGTGGAACTGCGCTCCTCATTCGCACTTTCCATACTCATCATTTGATACCTTCCACTCCTAAAGACTCCCTCCAATCCACTTCAGTGTTTATCCATACTACCACTTCTCCAATTACTCTTTCCGCAGTGTATTGCCCACCTAACAAACCTGTCACCTCAAGCATATTCCAAGAGCACTTTAAATCCTTAGGTCCCCGTTTCCTCTCTGGCGGAGACTATAATGCGAAACCTCTTCAGTGGGGCACGAGAGCGAACAACTCCCGTGGCCGTGCTCTGTATAATGTTATTTCCTCTCACAATTTCTCTACTTTATGTCCCTCCTCCCCTACCTACTGGCCCACTGATACTAACCGTCTTCCTGATATCCTGGATTTTTTCATTTGTAAAAATCTTATTCCTTTTCACCACTCCGTAACTACGATAAATGATCTTTCCTCTGACCACAGCCCTGTCCTCCTGACACTTTCACTCACACCCATCCCTAAACAATTGCCGCCATCACTAATAAATGGTCCCATTGACTGGCCATTTTTCAGAACTCTACTTGAAGAGTCGCTTGACCTCGGAGTCTCCTTGAAAACTCCTGAAGAGCTGGATGATAGTGTCCAGTTCTTTACTGTCACGATCCAGCAGTGTCTCTGGGAGGCAAACTCAATATCTAACTGCACCCAGTTCACTACGTATTCACCAGAGCCCATCCCCGATTCAATTAAAAACCTTATACGGGCAAAGCGTAAAGCTCGAAGCCTGTTTCACAGGTTTAGGCATCCCTCAGACCGTAGGAAGTTAAACCAGCTATCCCGTCTCGTAAAACAAAAACTAGGTGATTTACGAAATGGCATTTAATGCCTACCTGTCAAGCCTCTTAGCAGCAGACAAATCCCTCTGGACTGCAACTCCCAGAATTCTGAAACACCATGAACCTTCCACCCCCTTGCGTCGAGAAGATGGCTCCTGGCCCTCTTCCGACAAAGACAAGGCCCAAATGTTTGCTCGACATCTAAGAGAAACATTTACTCCTCATCCAGATCCTAACAGTTTGACCAATAATGCAGAGGTTGAGGAGTCACTGGACACACTATTACCAATGTCCTTGCCAATTAGGGCAGATACTCCATCTGAGGTCAAGTATATTATTAACCATCTGCCTAAACGCAAAGCATCCGGCTATGATTTAATCACCGGATTAATACTTCGAAACCTACCCCAAATAGCAATCATTTTCCTGACATACCACTATAATAGTGTCCTTCGAACCACCCACTTTCCACTTCTTTGGAAATTCTCTGAAATAATCCTGTTTCCCAAACCCGGTAAACCTGCTCACAATACATCATCCTATCGACGGTATTTGAGAAAGTTCTTCTAAAACGAATGATGCCTATCATAAATTCCTCAAATATCCTTCCCAATCATCAGTTTGGCTTCCGTTCCCAGCATTCTACCGTCCAGCAGGTGTTTCGCGTTGTAGACTACATTTCCTCTTCCCTTGAGCGAAAAGAATTCTGTCCTGGTGCATTCTTGGACGTCACTCAAGCATTTGACCGAGTATGGCATTCTGGACTATTATATAAGCTCAAGTCCATATTCCCAAGTACCATCTATCTAATCCTTAAATCTTATCTCTCTAACCGTTTCTTTAGGGTCCGGCAAGGATCAGATTACTCCGAACACTTCCCTGTGAAAGCGGGCGTTCCATAGGGCAGTGTGCTTGGACCTATCCTTTTTACCCTCTACACTGCGGACATCCCCACCCATCCTAATACCCTACTGGCCCTATTTGCAGATGACAAAGCGATCCTCATTTCCCATCCTGATCCTAAAACCGCTTCCAGTATTCTACAAAACCACCTAGATGCCATTCAGCACTGGTGTAGCAAATGGAGAATAAAGATAAATGAGTCCAAATGCGTACAGGTAAATTTTCAACTAAGAAAAGATTCCCCCTATAATGTCACATTTAATAATATCCCTATACCCCTCCTTGATTCAGTCCGTTACCTTGGGTTCCACCTTGACTCATGACTTAATTGGAGCCAACATATAAAAATCAAACAACAAGAACTCAACAGACGCTACGGACTCTGAATACAGACTTATAAACAGGCGTTCACAGCTCACAACAGAGAATAAACTGACTCTCTATAAAACACTAATACGACCGATCTGGATCTGGTGCAGAACTCTGGGGTGCCGCTAAGCCTTCCAACATCCAACGTATTCAATCCTTCCAATCCAAAATCCTAAGAGTTATTGCAAATGCTCCATACTACGTCTCGAACTCTACCCTACATCAAGATTATAATATCCCATTCGTTCAAGACTTCATCTCCACTCGCTTCACGCTCCTCCACTGTAAACTCCAATTTCACCCTAATCCATATGCCCAGTCCCTGTCATCGGACTCCAACCCCTATGATCCACCCCGACGACTAAAACGAAGATGGCCCCGTGACCTCCTGGGGACATAATCTGTAAATAATTTGAGAGTGGTGTCGTTGGTCACCTTCTCTCCTCGTGTGATTGATATTGTGTGTCATTTTTTTTCTCTAATTCATTGTGGTGATCAAATTACAAAATGTTTTAATTTAACAGAATGTAATAAATAAATAAAAGTTTAAAAAAAAAAAGTATTGTTGAGGTTATGTCTGTCAGTTCTTCTATGAATTGTTCATCGTAAAGGTCCGTTAGTCCGTTTTTTAGTATATCTATGGTTTCTGTTATTGGTATGGAAGGGTATAAGTATTTTATATCGTATGATATAAGTCTGTTCTGTGATTATAATGTCTTGTAGTTTAGTGATCAGGTCTGTGGTTTTCTTTATTGTGGATGTGTTATGTAGGTTTAGAGAATCTTTAATTAGTTTTGCGGTGTGTGTGGCGAGTTTTTATGCTGGTGCCGGTCTGTAGTTTATTACTGGTCGTATTAGTATGTCTGGTTTGTGTATTTTCGGTTGTGCTCGTAGCTTTGGTGGTCCAGGGTTCATGTTAATGTATTTGAAGTGAGATCCGTCTAGTATGTTTGGACATCGTTTAATTGTGTTTCGTATTTCTCGTAGGTATGCATCTGTAGGGTCTGTTTTCAGTACTGTACAGTTTGTTTGTCTGATAAACTCTTCTGTTTTGTTGTTGTAATCCTGTGTGTGCATAATAACTGTCACGTTACCTTTGTCTGCTTTAGTTAGTGTTAGGTTGTTGTCGCAGTTTTTTCTGTATGTTTTTAGTTGTCCTGGTTTCTGTCTGGCAATGTTTAGTGTGGATTCGATGCTTTATGTTGTTGGTCAGTAGGTCTGCTACTCTGTGTCTCATCTGTTCTTGTTTTTCTTGTGGTAGGTATGTTATGTGTTCTGCGTCTAGTATGTTTGTTTCTATTTGTTTCTGTATTTTCCTGTATTGTAGATTATGTTTAAGTCCCTTTTCCAATGTTCTGTTCCGTCTTTGTTGAACATGATGTTTGTCAGGTTTACAATGCATTTGTGAAATGTTTGGTTGTTCCGTTTTACGTCCGAGTTGTTTGTTTGTTTAAATCGTAATTTTGTGAGTTTGTTGTCCATAGCTCGTACTTTTTTGTCAGTTCTGTTTTTATAATGTTCTTTATGTAGTGTAGGTTTAGTTTTGTCAGTTTGTCTCCTGTCTCTAGATAGAGTTTGTAAATTTCGATGTTCAATCTGCTTAGCCGATAGTGTAAGTCGGCCGATGACAGCCGGCTGGCTAGGAGCTGGAGGGGACGCGCCTGACCAAGCACGTCTGCCTGTATGCCCCTCGCTACTAAAAGGAAATGAGTATTTCACTCACTTGCTGTGGGTTTGTTCCTCTGTGAAATTTCTCGAAACTTCGTCAATGTCTTCAGGCTGGCTACATCTTAAACTGTGACCAGTTTGGTAACAACTGAACACTTTTAATCACTTCTAAAGAAACAATTGCAGAGCGGAAACAAAACACGTCTTCTCTCTACAATGGATGCTGTCGAACTTTTACACATCTTTAAAGAAAATTTTCTGTTTTTTATTTATTATAACCCATATTTGGACCAAACTCCAAAATTACAATTTAAATCACAAACATATTACCCATTTTTAAAGATGGGCTTTCCGAAGTGTAAATAACTAACTTATGCTTAAAAGTTAATGAATAAAAAGTCAATGAAGAGAAACTGTATTTCTCTATGTTGGGCTCTAATCCGACAACAAAGAGAAAGAGGATCGCTGAACCATTCAAGTTGCATTCTTAATAAATTCCTTGATATATGCTCAAAGAACAGTATTGCTAAAAAATTAATATTACGTCTATTATGTCCTGTGAATTATTTACAATAGCTAACTAAAACAATTATCTCGCTGATTTTTCAATATGGACTTCTTCAGAGCCTCATCCTCATTTCTCGATTTCAGATATTGACGAACCAATCTAACTTTTATTTTGGAAGAAGCTAAAATACCAAATTATTTCTTATTTCACTATTTTAAACAAATGAAGGAGGTCGGTAAGATTATACAATAGACTTTAACCAATGCTAGATTAAAAATTGTTTTCTTATATGCATTAAACATAAAATTACTTTATAATTACATAGTAAAATGAAACAATTAAAGATAATTTTTTGTAATATTTTAGAAACACAAATGTTCTAAAATTACATTTTAATATATTTTTTTGGTTTTTTTATGACACTAATATTGAGGAGTATATTATTGGTTTTACAATGTGGTTTTATTTTCTCTCTATTGGTTAATTTAGCCTTTAAAAAAATCAATGTATGGTTAGCTGTAAGTAAGTTAAAAACCAAATAGGTTTTCTTTATTTTAAAATTGCAGGCACACGCACACAATCATACATATATACACAAATAGCCGCGTTTAATATTAAATGCATCAAATACACAGTTTCTCTATGCAGGAGCAGTGATGAATTGAAGAAATGTTTTATAAGTCGACACTTAATACCAACATGAATAGCTTGATTTATTTTAGAGAAATCTGCAACGAGGTATGTGGTAAATGAATCCTAACTGTTTGAAGTTGAGGTGGATAGTATATAGAAGAGGTAAAAAAATAAATGAAAATTAATTACTCAGGGTGTACCTTCTGATCCGTAAACATAGATAATACGAGATAACCCCCACAAATTTTCAAAGGATGTATTTTCATGATTATCATGTGTGTGACTGTTCTTATCAAATGACACAGAGGTCTTTAAACGTATCAGAAAGGTCAAGGCAGAATCGCAATAAGACATTGCGAATCGAACTAACTGTTTACTGCAGTTTACCCTAAACTGCATTTGATCGTGTTCATACATGGAAAAAGAAAATAAATGTTATTAAAATTCGGTGTTCGAGAAGTGAATTTACTTAGAAATACCAAAATTCGAAAAATCACCCCAAAAATATATATTATGCTATGCAATGTATTACTATCCGCTCTTTGCTTTAATGGACAAGCGTAGCTCGATCTACCAATTCCTTAATAGCCCGATATAATTACTCTATAGTAGTTATATTATGTTTTGAACCTTTTGCAAAAAAAATAGTAATTGGTTAATATAATTGCAACTTAGTAGTCATATTAGGCCCGAGAGGACTGTCTTTCTGAACAAGATGTGTCCACGTAGCATTAGATTAAATTTCCTTACTAGCAATCAATAAAAATTACATAAAACAATATGTTAAATAAAGACAATATCCACAGACATTTTGTCTGGACAAGGACAATATCCTTGGTCAAGTCCATCCTAACGGAATTCATTTTTGACTAATAAGCACAGAAAAAAAACTTGGTTGGAGTTTCGTTGGCTGTCAAGTATTATGCTGGAGAAATTAGTTAGGGTGTTGGCCGCCAGGATCAGAAAAATAAAATACTCCAAATTTTGGGTAATTATTGACAACGTTCCACTTAATTTGTAAGTCATCATCAGGGCGTTAGTGATGTCTGGAGAGATCTCCGAGGGAGGTTTATGGTCACATCTCAGAGTGCAGAACTGCTCTGCTTTATGCTAGTTAAGTTCTGCACTTTGAGATGTGACCATAAACCTCCCATGGAGATCTTTCTAGACATCACTATCGCCCGATGATGACTTACAAGTTAAGTCAAAACGTCGGCAATAATAAAATAATTACCCAAAAATTTTGGATTATTTTATTTTTCTGACCCTGGCCGAAACCCTGACTAATTTCTCCAATATAATGAACTTTACAAAAATATATAAATGTAGGAAATAAAATAGAATAATTCATATAGAACCCAAAATTAAAATCGAACCATATATAAATTTGAAACTTAATAGAAAGTTTCTTTTACATTAGACTTAGTTAATAATACTCGTAAACGACCATTACATCTCTTTTGTAAATGTCCAAATCTTTATTTTAGTAATTATTTCTCCAGCTCACGTTTATTTCACGTTGATATCTTCTTTTGATCTGACAAGTCAAATTATACAAACAACTTCATTAGGAGTCAAGATATTTCGGGAATTTGCAATATTTCAGTCTTCATGAGACGGAGCACCACCAACCTGCAAAAATATTAAACTGAATTAAGTGACTGGCCATGATTTAAATTGTATTTGATATAAAATATGACAATATTAGTTCTAAATATATTATAAGACTAAATGGAATGAGATGATAGACCAAAATATTTACCAAAAATAAAACTAATAAAATTTGGGTGCATATGGTTTTAATGATAAACAACGTATATTAAATATCTATAAACAATCAATTTCATTATCATAATAATAGTTATGCTAAACTAATTAAATATAACAATTTAATTTATCAAGTTAACGTTTATACAGAAACACATATGTATGTGTGTGCGCGCGTGTGTGTGTGTGTGTCTGGTCATCTGGTAGTTCCTCCAGAAGGATTGTATTAGGTTCTTCTTCCAACCCCCGTTAACTTAGAGGGCCTGTGACTTTTTGTAGAGGGTATTTTTATTATAACGGCCATTTTTTTTCCATACCCAGGAAAATGTATCTCTGGTACTAATTGTGACAGCCTAAGATAATAAGAACATAAATTTGGCTGGTATGGAAGTATACTGTGGAAAAGGGAGGACCGGTAATAAATGAGGTCTAGGATTGAAATCATGTTGAAGGAAAGAGTTAGATATATAATAGGGAGCACATTTATTATTATTATATACGGAGGATTAAAAGAATTGTAATCTTTGGATGTTAAAAGGCTTGGCGGCATTCCAGAGTTCTGCAACGCATGTCCAGATTGGTCGCAGAAAAGTCTTCTGTAACGTTAGTCTGTTATCTATTGCAAGTTTTGATTTTCTCTTTATTTGTCTATATAGGATTCCTTGTTGATGGTTTAGCTTTTGGATTTTAATTTTAGTATGCTCGCCCTATGCTGACCCAAGAGCCTTGGTAGCTGCAGACGTCCAAAAATAATTCCATCCATCTTGTGTGTCATGGGTCACAATGGAACTCAAGATAATGAACGAAATATCTCATTATTATGTAAGTTTATGTATGCATGTGGTATAAGTTTTTCAAGAACTATTTTAACATTTCATATATAATATAGGAGTGAATAATAAAAATTACCCTTTTATTCAAGTTGAAGATTTCAAAGAACTGTAAATGTTTTAATCCTATTTAAAACTTACCAATTCTTAATAATCTATTTAGGGTAGTCTCTAAGCTTAACAAGTCCCATTCGATTTTTTTTTTTTTTTTAAAGTCTCGGTTTAGTTATTTTTTTCAAATAAGAAACATGTGAGAATCCTACGAAATTCACGTACTTTTAAGACATAGGAAAAAATATTTCACAGACGCTGAAGCAACTCGTTCAATTATTAAATATTATGGGAAAGGTGTCCTTGACCAGCGCACTGCATGGCGTTGGATTGAAAAATTTATCAGTGGAGATAAGACGTTAGAAAGGAAGAAGGGCTCCGGGCAACTATTAATGGATATTGATAAGGTTCTGAAGGAAGCTGTTGAGTCAATCCGTCCACAATTATTCGCGAAATCACCAGGGAGTGTGATGTGTTGAAATATAATGCTTGTCGCCATCTTGACTGGGAAAAGCGAATAAGAGCAGTAGACTGGTTCCCCACGAACTTAGTCTTCAGCAAACAGTTAAGAAGTTAGAAATTTGTAAAGGTTTATTGAAAAACCCTTCAGATATAAAATTGTAACCGGAAGACTGTCACTTGCGACGAAAATTGGGTTTACTAACGAAATCCGAATACCCGAATAATTAATTCTTTAACATTTTGAGCAATTTTTCAAAGCAGGAACAAATAACTACACTACGCACCTCATTGACTGTTACTAAGAAACTATATTATAATAATTTTCGCAAAATCAAAATCTTGGCAGCAAAGACTTGGAATTGAATGAGTGGTAGAAAGATTGGCTTAATAAAGCTGCATAACTTAAAATCAATATGGCTGAGGGACAACGAAAGGAAACGGATGATACAATCCCTTCGTTACGCAACTCACTTCGTAAGGAAAGTTATAAAACCAAAGGATGTAGTTATAAAACCATCATGAAAATATGTGAATTGCTCCTTTTCTTACGAACTGATAAACGTTCAAGAACAAAGTGGAGAAAATGAAGGAGAAATAAATTTCTTAAAGCATATTGAAGATGATCGGTCGGTACAGAAAACTGTAGCTTGAGTTACATTTTCAGGAAAGATATATGCTTTCGAGAAATATTGACCGGAAATGCAAATCCTTCTGTGTTAAGGATTATTTGTACAAAAGTAGAGAGTAGTAATCCAATTATTTCCAGATTACCTTTTCTTTTTTTATTCATATTTGAGAAAAATTATTCCCTGTTATAAGTTGCCTTTAAATAACCCCCATTGTTGCTGCATAGAATATATTTCATTGCCTTATACTTTTATTACAAATTCTATTGAGCCACGCTACAGGCCATAGACGTCTAGAGGGGAAACATGTGATGGATGTGTTTATTCTAGCCCAACTTGAGGAGCTGTGGGGTTAGTACACCGGTCAATCAGTCGTCTGATTTTTTTTTTTTTTTTTTTTCTTTCCATGCAGAATAGCAAACAGTAAAGGATAGATTTCCCCAGAAACACATCAGAAAGCCGCTCTGAGTCATCGCAAACAGAAATGCAGATATTAAAAAATACCGACTATGCTCTTGGAGCATTGAATCTAAGACCTTAGACAGGAGTCTAGTGCCGTATCTACTAGGAGACCATACCTCAATATATCACACTACTTCATTAAAATTAAAAAAATCCATGTGGCATATCCACTATTAAAGCCTAGTACATGTTCATACTAAAAGAGAGTTTACTTTTTTTTTTTTTTTTTTTCATAAACTAAATGATTTTTTAATAAAAACAAAATTACAATTGAGAAGGGGGAAAATATGTGAATTGCTCCCTTTCTGAAGTTCTATTATTCATTCAATATTATTATTATATTATTCATATCCTTGCTTTCTATCGTTAAGAAAAATTTAAATGGAGGACATTAAATATTACAGGCCACCGAGTTAGCCGAGGGGACCCGCAAAGGCTTTGCGCTGTGGGTTCGAGTCTCGCCCTGGGCTTATCTAGAAACTAATCCCTGGCCAGAAGCATGAGTACTTAAATTAGGGTTGATAGTTTCTCAAGCCCTGAATCTTGGATATGAGGTTAAAAAAACACAACATATTATAAATAATCAATATAATAATTGATCGAAAAATTGATATTTTCTCTCCTTTCTTCAGTTCTGATTTATTTGAAATTTATACATCACACGTCGTCATCATGAAACAAATCCTAAATATGTACACTGTCTGACAATTGTCGAGAATTAAATATATATAATTTGTTCATGCTCCTCCATTACTATATTTCTTATAAAAATGTTTAAGAATATAAACGGGAAAAAGTTTCTAATTTTTTCTTACTCATAATACCAGCATTAATGAATGTGTTGACGATTATTAAATTTTGTCTTCCTCTAACCCCCCCCCCCCCNTATATATATATATATATATATATATATATATATATATATATATATATATATATATATATATATATATATATATATATATATATATATATATATATATATATATATATATATATATATATATATATATATATATATATATATATATATATATATATATATATATATATATATATATATATATATATATATATATATATATATATATATATATATATATATATATATATATATATATATATATATATATATATATATATATATATATATATATATATATATATATATATATATATATATATATATATATATATATATATATATATATATATATATATATATATATATATATATATATATATATATATATATATATATATATATATATATATATATATATATATATATATATATATATATATATATATATATATATATATATATATATATGAGAGAGAGTGAGTATAAATGTGTGTGCTAAAAATTTTGAACCGAGTTTCGATATTTCTAGTTTATCTTAACCATCGAAGGCTATCGTACCTTCTATTATCCGTCTTCATTGGTTTCTACAAACCATCTTCTGTTGGCGAGTGCTTTCGGACATTGTCCATCTTCTGGCCGAATACATGTGTTCACTGTCACTGTCTGTATTCAACTGCAGGGCAAGGCAGTTGAATACAGACAGTGACAGTGAACACATGTATTCGGCCAAGAAGATGGACAATGTCCGAAAGCACTCGCCAACAGAAGAAGCCAATGAAGACGGATAATAGAAGGTATGATAGTTCTATATTCATTGGTAGTGAAAATAACCTTTTAGATTATTTACCTAATCGAAGGCTATGTTAACAGGATTGGTGTAGAAATGTCGCGGTATGGGACCAACGTGAATAGCATAATTATACTCTAATCCTCACGCGGAAATCTGCTAATAAAGAGAGAGAGAGAGAGAGAGATTGGGTGAGAGGGTGTTTCAGAGAAGCATCCAGTTACTCGGTAATTCTCCTTGGCACATACCAGAAGACCGAAGAGGGTGCCATACCACAGGGCGCTGCCCAGCTAATCTCTGAAATGTCCTGGAGCCAGTCTGATTAGGAGATCTGATTCAGGCCACGTCTCCATGAGATACGCCCGGTGCCATGAGCGGAGGACGTATTCCCACGGTCTCCAAGGGCCGCACAGCTCTAAAGAGCGTCGTCTATTAAAACACCTTACGTGCCGGCTCTGTGTTTCAGTGACAGCCCGAGTCTCCACCACTACAAAATAGAAAAGAGTGCTGGACAACGCAACGAGAACATTTCCGATTCTCAAGTCTTAAACAAATGACTAGTAGTTCAACAAAAGATTCCTCGGATCGACGTTTCCATTTAGCAAACGCCTTGAAAATGGAATGTAAAAAATGTTTAAAATACTAAATTAGACTAAATATTTAATAATTTTGAAATCTGGGAATGAGAAAATTTTCCGAAACGTTGTACTAAGGCAAAATTAATTGAATTTATTGAAAAAAGAATCATATGCTTAAATATATGCAATACTTGAAAGGAAAATGCCCCAACTAAAGGAATATTAGGCATTTCTTTCGATTTGAGATAAGTCAATCATTGAAAAAAAAATAAACGGTAAAAACAACAACATTTAAAAAAACTTTTTCAGGGGCTTATAAAATGACAATACGCATTTTCTAGTGCCAACTCTTTACTTTTTATGAATTAATAATTCGTTTATGTGTCTGTGTGTGTATTTATTATATATANTGTGTGTGTGTGTGTGTGTGTGTGTGTGTGTGTGTGTGTGTGTGTGTGTGTGTGTGTGTGTGTGTGTGTGTGTGTGTGTGTGTGTGTGTGTGTGTGTGTGTGTGTGTGTGTGTGTGTGTGTGTGTGTGTGTGTGTGTGTGTGTGTGTGTGTGTGTGTGTGTGTGTGTGTGTGTGTGTGTGTGTGTGTGTGTGTGTGTGTGTGTGTGTGTGTGTGTGTGTGTGTGTGTGTGTGTGTGTGTGTGTGTGTGTGTGTGTGTGTGTGTGTGTGTGTGTGTGTGTGTGTGTGTGTGTGTGTGTGTGTGTGTGTGTGTGTGTGTGTGTGTGTGTGTGTGTGTGTGTGTGTGTGTGTGTGTGTGTGTGTGTGTGTGTGTGTGTGTGTGTGTGTGTGTGTGTGTGTGTGTGTGTGTGTGTGTGTGTGTGTGTGTGTGTGTGTGTGTGTGTGTGTGTGTGTGTGTGTGTGTGTGTGTGTGTGTGTGTGTGTGTGTGTGTGTGTGTGTGTGTGTGTGTGTGTGTGTGTGTGTGTGTGTGTGTGTGTGTGTGTGTGTGTGTGTGTGTGTGTGTGTGTGTGTGTGTGTGTGTGTGTGTGTGTGTGTGTGTGTGTGTGTGTGTGTGTGTGTGTGTGTGTGTGTGTGTGTGTGTGTGTGTGTGTGTGTGTGTGTGTGTGTGTGTGTGTGTGTGTGTGTGTGTGTGTGTGTGTGTGTGTGTGTGTGTGTGTGTGTGTGTGTGTGTGTGTGTGTGTGTGTGTGTGTGTGTGTGTGTGTGTGTGTGTGTGTGTGTGTGTGTGTGTGTGTGTGTGTGTGTGTGTGTGTGTGTGTGTGTGTGTGTGTGTGTGTGTGTGTGTGTGTGTGTGTGTGTGTGTGTGTGTGTGTGTGTGTGTGTGTGTGTGTGTGTGTGTGTGTGTGTGTGTGTGTGTGTGTGTGTGTGTGTGTGTGTGTGTGTGTGTGTGTGTGTGTGTGTGTGTGTGTGTGTGTGTGTGTGTGTGTGTGTGTGTGTGTGTGTGTGTGTGTGTGTGTGTGTGTGTGTGTGTGTGTGTGTGTGTGTGTGTGTGTGTGTGTGTGTGTGTGTGTGTGTGTGTGTGTGTGTGTGTGTGTGTGTGTGTGTGTGTGTGTGTGTTCGTATGTGTAATTGTTAATATTTATCCGTAAGCAGTTCAACGTCCAAAATTTTTAAAATAAGGAAAAAAAACTCGGTATTGAAGTTTCTATTGACAAACAGTTGGGTTTTTTCAGTTGCGATGAAAGCAGGTGGTTCACGTAAATGTTATCGTTATAGTTAAAGTTAAGAAAAATTTAGTTTTATTACATTTACATTCAATAACTTGTTTATAAAAATTGCATTTTAAGAAACATATTATAAATGAAATTGAGACAGTTGATTAAGCCATAAATTATTGAAATATAGAAGTCAAAGTCAGTATTACAACTTTTTATTCAAACATCATTTTTTGGGTTGAATTCAGACGATGGGGAGGGGAGAGGTTTAAAGGAAGATTATAATTTATAATGTTACTATCACATTTTGATATTGATATCTCATTAAAAAATGTAATTATTATAACATAATTAGAAAGAGTTATACTAGGGTACAACTTGTGTAGAGGGACTTGGGCAGTTATAGGTTTGAAGTACTTAGACAGGACTAGTGCAGAGAGACTAGGTTAGAAGGATTACGGCTGAACAAGTGTAAAGGGACTGGGATAAAAATAGTTATACTAGGGTGTAGAGGGACCAGTGTAGTACAAGAGTTGAAGGATCAAGGGAGAACTAGTGTAGGGAGACTGGAATAGTTCAAGGGGAGAAAGACTTGACAGACAGACTAGAGTAGAACTAGTGTTGAAGGAATACATTTTTATAAAAACATTATCAAAGAGAACATTTAATATTGTTTTATATGTTAGGGAGAAAGGGATGTGGCTCTTCTCGTTGTCTGTTAGACCGTAGACTCATTATTAGCAAACTTTAACTTTTTGAAGAAATGTTGAGACATTGCCCTCTTCTGTTTCAAATATGAAGCTATTCATTTACTCGTACTTATTTCCATGTTAAATGAAATTGGGAAATCTTGCACAGCTCCTGAGTGATGGAAGTTTCTAATTAATAAGAAAATTTATGATAGTGCCTTTTATTGTTTGGTTGGTATTGCACAAAAATTTCAAAAGCCCCTAGAATAAATTTATACTCGAAGATGTGAGTAATAAAATGCTGTGCGCCACAAGATGTTACCCAGCCAAAGATGTCAAAACATATACAAACCGATAGTTTAGCATTTCCTTCAGGTTACACGAATTCCATTTAAAACCCATAAGAAGGCACACATCTTAAGGGGACGAAAGGATATGATAGTGATAGTTAATGACGTTTGACGTGGGCGATAGATGAAAGTATCAAAGTAGGACACTAATCTCTTAACTTCCTACTTCTTGAATACACACTCAGTGTTGTCACGACCTGGCTCTGTCTCTTATCGTCCTGTCCCCTTTTCTGCTCTGAGTGGCCTCATACTCTTTCTCTCAACGTGGGATTACAATAAACCCGCCTTCGTCATCCAGACTTCCAGGGGGATTTAGGATAGAATGAGGTTTAATTTCAATGAGTCACATGTAGATGAGTTACAGGCAAAAATAATTTTTATTTGCGCAAATTATATCTATTTATAAATACATACTATTGTATTAATATTTATTCTGAAGAATGAATTTTATTTTATGAAAATATAATCCTACAGCATAAATGATGTTAATTAACTAACAATGATTTATAGTTAAATTTTAATTATTTTTTAAATAACATGTAACTATGTCAATAATGATAACAATAGTAATAAGTAATAACAAACTTTCTAAAACTTCTTGTATTATTTTTAAAAAGTTTTAATTAAATTTTGATTACATTCAAATAGAACCATAGGACTAGGAAATATGAGGTAGGGTGCCCTAAATATTTTATCTTTTAATATAAATTAATA
>KZ807448.1:95790-114479 GCA_000696205.2 Oncopeltus fasciatus
TAAAAAAAAAAAAAAAAACATTGTCATATTTTAAAATTGATTTTGTGATCTATTTTGGTTTCAATTGAAGAAATGTTTGGTTTCACCCTATTCAAAACAAGCTATGAAATTTTCTAAATGTAATAGTCACGAAAAAAGAAAATCAGATCTCTCCCCTTTACATGAAAAAATAAACATTATATCCAGAAAAGCCAACAGTTTTAATTAGAATATGAATTTACTGTACTATAAAATAATTTTACAACAGAATAAAAAATTATTAAAGCGTATTTTAACTATCATTAAATAAATAAATAATTATACTTGAAGGGATTTCTTCAAAGACAAGAACCAGCACTTGTCACTAATGCTTAAATGTTTTAAGCACGTATTTATGAATGTATGCAAACAAAACATTTTCCCTATGCTAAATCTAGGGCACAGATTATCTGGCGGTGAAATAACAGGAAAAATTTGTTCTTTTAAAATATACATAAAAGTTTGAAGCATGAAAGTCTTTGAAGAAATTCTTGCAACTATATTAAATTTATAAGTCTTAAGTTTTGAACAATTATGCTCATTTTACAATAAATAAATAAATAAATAAGTAAAGTGATGTTTCAATTAAGTCTATAATGAAGTACCCATCAATATAAATTCGAGAAATTTTTGAGATTAGATTCATGGAATAATCAAAGAAAGTAGATCATTTATTTAAAATTAGTAATCTTTTTTCTTTTTCTTTTTTTTTATCTAAATAACATTTTTTAGTATTAGGCAAATAAATTTGTTTAATTTTAATTAAAGCAATATTATAGAACTCTCATACCTTATATTCTCCGTCTTCCTTGGTTTCTGTACATCTCCAGGAGATGTACAGAAACCAAGGAAGACGGAGAATATAAGGTATGAGAGTTCTATATTCATTGGTGGTAGAAATTATAATAACCCTTTGCAATATTATAGCTTTAAAAAGTTATTAATGCGTAACAATAAGTATAAAGCAATAAAATAAAAATTAAAAGGGTCTATTGAATTGAAACTGAGTAAGAGACATATCAAAATATCATTTTGCCTTAGCTGCTAACTTTACCACCAGCATTAACACCCATTATTAACTGATCCAAAGCAATATATTATAACTCAAGGAAGGAAAAATAATGCAGGTTAAATATTCTTGCTCATAACTTTGAAAAAAAGAAATAAAATCAAACCTTAAAATGAAAAACTACAATTTAGTAATTAAATTTAATACCAAGTATAATATTTAATACACAGTATATTACTAAATAATAATTTAGCTTCAATAAATAGAAACAGTATACATACATATTTATACATAATTAAATGTATGTGTATAAATAATATCACATAAAAAAACTTAGGTTAAGAATACACTGGTTTAATAAAAAATCAGGATTGAGTCATAGAGCAAATTCTTGTGCCATGATACAACACTTAAACACTAAAAAATTAAATTAAATTTTTACAACAATTTAATACAGAATAAACATATGTGATTCTTGAAGATCTAAATTACAATTTTTCAAAGACTTTTATGTTTAATTTTCATTACTTTTTTCAATTTATAAAATTTGAAGATACTATCAGTTTTAAGAAATTGATCTGTACTATTCAACTTTTGAAAAGGAAACAAAGAGTAATAAGTTATATAGAGAAATTATAAAATTAAAATGGCTCAAAAATTATAAAACAATTGAATAAAATACATTATTAAAGAGCAAGAGTATTTAAGTTCTATACATAAAGTGAAGATAAAAATTAGTACTTTTAAATGAAAAACTAATAAGCTTTGTGTAATACTATATAAATCTTCTGAACTGCAAACCCAGGAAAGAATAGCATGTTCTCTCACTTTTCTAAAAAATAAAAAAAAAAAAAATAAATAAAAAATCTGATCAAAACTNTGAAAGGCTTATAACATACTTTGTTTGATCAAATAATGAAGAATAAAAAAAGCTAAAAAGTCTATATTCCAGATCGAATTAAGTTTGCTATTTTTAATGTAATGGAAAATGAGACAGAATAACTCCCACGTGCATACTATAATACCACTATGTAATTCTTAAATTCATTTTCTTATGATTTATTGAAATATTTGGGTACAGAATGTCCTACAGTAAAGCACCAAGTCTCAGTGGTCAATTCTGAAAATTAAAAGGCCCATTGGATATAGGTCAATGTCAGATATTTACTAAATAAAATGAGGAAATTCTAGTAACACAAATGGTAAAGCAGAAAAAAAAAATTTTAAAATAGGTTTAATAAATCACAAGAATTGTATTCATGTTGTTCAAGTGGTGCACAAAAATTGGAGCCATACTGCCTCTTTTCATAGATACATATGGTCACAGTTTATGAACTGTGACAGAAGATTAATATTCACTTGAATATTTCTTCATTAATTTTCTCTATACAACACTTCAAGAATTTTATAATTGTAATTATAACTAATATTATTTATTCTTTACTTTCATATTATTTTTATTAATATAACATACTTCCAAGTTTATATTATTTTTCACTAATTTATCACATAGCATATTCAATTGCCATGTAATTGTATTTTATTAGATTAACACAATGTCTGTCAACTACGAGAAAACTCATAGATTGCGTTCTTCTCTAGAACACCAACTAAGAGTTTACCTGCCATTTTCGTGCAGCTACGATTAAACTCTAAATATATCACTGCTAATATTGATAGATGGCTTCTTTTGTTTTGGGAAAAGAACAAAAATCAATGCTGACTTGCATGAACAGAAAATTTATTAATTAATTATAACAATAATTATAAAACAAAAAAGATGTAAATGTGATGCACTTGAGAATTTCTGAAATATTACGGACATGTATGAATGTGTATATATGATTTAGCTTTAGAGAAGTGACAGGTTGAACCATGCGAATTATCTTGTAATTGGCTTCTGGGAAGAGACTTTAATACAGAAATCAATAACGAGATAATATTTTTGTTATTTTTTATGCTTTTTGGTTATAACTATACATTAGAATTAGAGTTTTTAATAATATAATGTGATTAAATCAAATTGTCATTTTAGGTCAGATTCCTGAAAATTGCCATGGCAGTCAACGTGTTAAATACTTTTACTGAAAGATGAAGAATTATAGTTAATATTGTAACTGGTGTCAGCTCTGGTGATTGGATCATCGATTCCTAATACTGCTAAGCTCTAATAAATTTTGATAAGCGAGAATTGAGGTGCATTCTTTACCTCATTGGGAAATTTAATTTAGTAAGATTCACATTGACTTTGCACTTGGTAAACAATGGCTCTTATGAGCTGAAATTTTCTTGGAAAGCTTGAGATACAGAAAAAAGTTCATGATCAGAGAAAACGATGGAGTTCAAGGATAGCTAGGTATGTCAGAGTTGTAGACAATGAAAAAGAGAGGACTGAGAATTCCTTCCTAGGGAGCTCCAGTGAGGAGAAAGTTAGAGAGTAGATCAGGAACTATATTTTACTTTAAAATATCAATCAGATAGGTAGGATTTGTGTATTAGGCAATAGGTAAAAGAGAAGAGATGTTTGAGTCTGAAAAAACTAGAAGCCGATATTTCATACCCAATCAAATGCTAGTCCAGGAATTTACCAAGGCAATGCACCTTGTTCTCTAGGGACATGGACATTTTTTTTTTTAATTTCTGTAGGTAGGCTTTCTGGATGGTATAATTGAAGAATCTGAAAGTAATTTAATGGGGAGACATTTTTCAAACAAGTCTCTACCTCTGTAAAGGGGTATTGGAAAGGAAAAGGAGAGATTTCTAGGGAAGATGTTTATAATCTAATGTGAGATGAGTCATAGTCTGATTCTTTTTATTTTTATAAATATTGTATTTATTGTGGTATTTAATCCCACAGTAATTTTATACAATAAATGCAAGGGAATAGAATAAAAAAAAAAAAAACCTTACTGAGACCCATCTGAGACAGTAAGATTTTTTATTCTATTCCCTTGCATTTATTGTAAATTTGTTATTTTTATTTTATTTACTACAAAGAAAGTATCATAAGAATGGAAAGAAAGCTCGCAAATGTTGTGGCAAAATTTTACTTTTTTTGGTCAAGAATTGTCTGTTTGAGAATTTGTGATTCTGTGGAAGAGTGAACATTTTATCGCAGTACAAAATACTTCATCAGAGTTAGCTCAAAGCTTTTCATTTTGTTTCTTAGTCTGATAAAATGTATTTTGCCAGATGGGTATTATCACATTTTTATCTGTTTTATAATTTTATAACAGGAGCAGAATATAAGAGGATAGGATTACTACCATTATTATTTCTGTTGTTGGTATTGGTATGGATTTTGTTTTTGAGGATTGCCATTGGACTTTTCGATGGGGGTAGAAAGGTGTTATGCTTCCATTTTTTTTTTTTTTTTTTTTTTTTTTTTTTTTTTTTTTTAAGCATATTATGCATTCAGTGCAAGATATCATGATTTTTTTTCTCCATATAGTCATTTTTAAGATGGGAATCTCGCAATTTGGTAAACAAACTGTAGTATATAACTGTTAGCTAACAGAATAACTAAAAACATTTGTGTGCTTGACTACACTTGGCACCTATATCACTGAGGAAGGTCAAGAGCTCATTATTTTATGGGTTTTTCCATTTTTATTTGAATGTAGAGAAGTGATCTGTTAAAGAATAAATCTGTGGCTTACTTCTAAATATTAGAATAAAAAAAAAAATAAAAAAAATAGAGAGAAACGAGCAATATGATGAGAGCAGGGACTAAAGAAAGGATCAAAAAGGAATATGACAAGAGAACAGGGTAACATGAACGATTTAGAATAATTTATCAATGGAGAGTTTTTACAACACTGGTCCAAAAGGTAATATGGAAAAATCTACGTCACAGTTTGCTGTGAGATTATGTATCATATTTCGAGTCAAAATAAGTTAAAACCCAGATTAATAGGTTGTCCTGAAGAGCATCATAAAAGCTCTAAGTTCATATAACAGTAAACAAGAATACATAGAAAATGATTTCTATAATATTAGTTACAAAATAAAAGGTGCCTAATGTCTCCCATGATAGATTTCTTTCTAACTCTAAAAATAAGAACTGATTAAAATCAGTTAATGGAAAATTTAATGGTGCCCAAATCGATTCATAACAAGCTATGGAGAAAATTCTGATATCTTAATTATTCAAGCAGCTCTTATCAAGGCCCCACCAAATGAATGTATGGCAGAGGCAGAAGATATTGACCTCTTGGTGATTTTGATAAGTCATGTTCTTCTGATATATTAATGTAGGCCATATATAATACAATATATAATAATTTATGGCTCAAATTTCAACTTTCTCTTAACCATAAGTGTAATACTTGAGTTAATCAAATGTCAAAAAAAAAAAAAAATCAGGATAACATAACTGAAACTTGATGAAAAAATAAAAATGTCAGTATCTTTATGTGATAAATATTAAATTTAAAACAGTTGTGAACTGCAAATTTGGAGGATATCAGTAAAAAAATGGCTTTGATAATAAATTACAAGACTTATAATAGAAATAAAGTAGGTTTTTATAGAGAAAAAACTTTATTGCTAATTTTACACATTTTATTCTGTCCAACTGGTTTTTGGGGAAACCCTTAAGGTGGTTATTCATTTGTTAAAATTTTTTTAAGACAATAGTAGTTATTTTCATTTTCAACACGAAGGCTTTTTACCAGATATTGACTTCAACTTAAAGACAGCTAAAATTAAGTTTTTACACCTTTTTCTTTCCCTACTTTTTTTTTCTTTTCTTTTTCCAAAGCTTCTTAACGAATTTTGGTAATCAAATTTTATTCAAATTCATTACCCTAAAAGCATATAGAATGGAAGAAATGTGGTATCCCAAAAATTTCCCCAGTAGAAATACAATTTGACTAAATTACATACTATTTATATAAGAGTGAGTATATCTTTTACGTATATAAATAAGGCAAAATTGATAAGCTAATTAGTAATGAAAACAATAAAAATTCTATTAATAGAAAAAGTAATAAAGGACCTACATTAAACTAAGTGTCACTGGAATGAATGCCTAATACATAACTTTATTTATTTCTGCATGTATCAGAAATATATATATTTTAAAATTAAATCTGCAGTGGATATTCTAGCAAAAATAAAATAAAATATTTAAAACCAAAAAAGACAATGTAGGGATGCATTTAAGCTTCTAAGGATTTTCAGTTCTAAAAGATTTTAACATCAAGTAAATATCAAAATAAAAATACCTTAATACAATTTTATTCCGATAGTATTTCAGCATCTCAAAATCCTTAAATAATATCCTCTCCTGAAAATAAGAAAACAAAATTTAATTGTGAAAATATTACCAATTTTATTTATGTTTTTATGAATGGATAATGATATATTTGTCGTAATAAAATAACTGGAGAGATATGTTAAACAAAAATACATAATTATATATTTTATACAATTAATTTAAGAATAGTTCGAATCAAGATTACTTATTGCATATAATTATTAGAGATATATGGATGAGTAGCGGTGTAGCCGTTGAACAGTGAATACCTCTACATAACGCTCCCTCTTTTCAGTTTTATTCATCGAGTTGCATAGAGACTTGAGTTATCATATTTTGCAGAATGATGCAAGCTAGTGTGAGTGTCATATGTGCAAAATTTTACAAATATTCGCTGCCAGGATCACCCTTTATTCAGTGAGTGAATAATTAGGATAGTAACTTTTATAAAGAGAGAGTGCTATCAGACAAGCAGAAACAAACCTGTCCCTCCCCACACCATTAGCTGAGTACTGTAAGAGAGCTAGTAAGTTCCCGCCTCCTAGTCTTATCAGCCGACCAGGTAGCCCAGGGGAAGAGGGAACAGTGTGGGGCTCTTAACTGATAGGCTCCCGGTTTGAGGCTCACTCGACACAAAAATTATGCCAGACAGCCCTGACACCTAAAGAGATATTATCAGTTATCTCAAGGATACAAATGGACAGCACCATACTTACCAACTCAAGGAAGAATGTGCAATCAGAGTAGTCATCCGCAATCTCCATCATTCCACCCTGATGACATCAATGAGGAGCTTACCAATCTTGGCTTTCAAGTCAGAAAAGCCATCAATGTAATTTTAAACATTAATTAAAGCCTGACAAGGATGCACCGGTAAAGTCCCCACTGCCATTGTTCGCACTTCCCATATTCATTATTTAATACTTTACACTCCCACAGATTCTCTTCAATCTACTTCAGTGCCCATCCAAACTTCCACATCTCCAATTGTCCTATCTTCAGTATACTGCCCTCCTAACAAATCCACCACCTGAAATAAGCTCCAACAACACTTTAGGTCCCCGTTTCCTCAATGGCGGAGATTATAATGCAAAACACTTACAGTGAGGTTCGAGAACAACCAACTCCCGTGGCCGTGCTCTGCATGATACTGTTTCCTCTCGCAATCTTTCCACTTTAAATCCGTCCTCTCCTACCTACTGGTCCACTGATGTAACTCGTTTTTCAAATATCCTAGATTTTGTCATTTGTAAAAATCTTATTCCCTTCCATCACTAAAAACATTAAATTAACTTTCCTTTGACCACAACCCTGTCCTCCTTACACTGTCCCTAGACAATTGCCACCAACCTTAACAAATAGTCCCATTGACTGACTATTTTTTAGAACTCTACTAGAAGAGTTGCTTGACCTCAGAATCTCCTTGAAAACCTCTGGAGCGCTGGATGATGGTGTCCAGTTCTTTACTGTTAAGATTCAGCAATGCCATTGGAAGTCAAACTTAAAACCCACCAACACTTGCTACACTGCAAATTCAGCTGGGCTCCACCATGATTCCATTAAAACCTCATACTGGCTAAACGTCAAGCTCGAGCCCTGTTCCAGATGTACAGGCAATCCTCAGATCGTAGGGAGTTCAACAAGTTATCCCATCTCATAAAACAAAAACTAGGCACTTTGTAAAATAAGACATTTAATGCCTACCTGTCTAGCCTCTCAACAGTAGACAAACCCCTCTGGATTGCTACTCACAGGATTCTAAAATATCATGAACCTTCTGCTCCCTTGTGTCAAGAAGATGGTTTCTGGGCCTTCTCCCACATAGAAAAGGCCCAAATGTTTGCCCAGCATCTAAAGCAAACATTTACTCCTCATCCAGATCCTGATAATTTGTCCAATAATGCAGAGGTTGAGGAGTCACTGGACACACCATTACCAATTTCCTTACCGATTAAGGAAGTAATACCTTCTGAGTTCAAGTACATTAATAACCATCTGCCTAAGCCCAAAGCACCAGGCTATGACCTTATCAGCAGGCTAATACTTCTAAATCTACCCCAAAAAGCAATTGTCTTCCTGACTTACCTCTATAATTGCGTCCTTCGAACCACCAACTTTCCACTTCTCTAAAAATTTTCGGAAATAATCCTGTTTACCAAACCCAGTAAACCTGCTTCTAACACATTATCCTATCGACCAATTAGCCTTACTTTCTTTTATTTTCCAAGGTATTTGAGAAAGTTCTTCTAAAACGAATAATACCTATAATAAATTTCTTAAATATTCTTCTTAATCACCAGTTTGGCTTCCGATCCCATCATTCTATTGTCTAGCAGGTGTTTCAAATTGTTGATTTCATTTCCTCTTCCCTTGACCGAAATAATTTTGTCCTGGTGCATTCTTAGACGTCACTCAAGCATTTGACCGAGTAAGGCATACTGGCCTATTATATAAGCTCAAGACCATATTTCCATACTCCATTTACCTAATCCTTAAATCTTACTTTTCTAACTGTTTCTTTAGGGTCCGGAAAGGATCAGATTACTCCGATCACTTTACTGTGAAAGCAGGTGTTCCACAGGGCTGTGTGCTTGGACCTATCCTTCTTCTTCTTCTACTGCAGACATCCCCACTCATCCTAATACCCTCTTAGCCCACTTTGCAGATGACAAAGCGATCCTCTCCTCTCATCCTGATTCCAAAACCACTTCCAACATTTTACAAAACCAACTTGATGCTATTCAGCAGTGGTGCAGCAAATGTATAATTAAAATAAATGAGTCCAAATGAATACAGATAAATTTTCAGATAAGATAATATTCTCCTAATAATGTTACATACAATAACACCCCAATACCTCTCTTTGATTAAGTCCATTACCTTGGGTTCCACCTTGACTAACAACATGTGAACATGATGGGGCCCTTCTCTCTGCACAGAGATGCTCACTTAATTATCTTATTATTTTAAATTTTGTTTTCTATCGTATATTTCTTTATGCCATCAAATAGCAAGATGATAATAACAAAATGTAATACATAAAGATTATTTTATTAAGAAAAAGAGTTTATGCTGAAGGATTATTAAAATATTATAATAATAATAATAAATAACTCTGAGTTACAGAGTTAGTATTTTTAAGTTTAACACATATTACTCTATACAAATGTGTTATTTTGAACTATATTATCAATTATTCTCCGTTTTTATTTAAATGTTAGACAAGGTTAAATTATTTATTTTTTTTTTAATATTGTCTGGAATTGATATTTAAATGAAAAACTTTAATTATCAAATAGTTTTCAATTAATAAATTAATTATCCATAACATTTTAGATGGAGTTACTTACTATAACTTACATTATTATAATGTCAACCATTCTGAAAGAAAAATACTACTTTTTTTTCCAGGTTAATTATTAAGGGGCTGTCATGCTTATCAAACAAAAAAAAAAAAATTGGCTTTGTTGATGAACATGTTATGTAACCATATACTATTCATAGGTAAAACATAAAAACTCAACTAATTTTTTCAGTAGCAGAAAATTGTGTTTTCTTCCTCAGGTCATCCTTTGTAACTTCCAGGTGATATGATGTCTCTGGTTATGCAATTCCACACAATAATAATTTATTGACTTTGTTGATGACAGTGTTACCCAACCATTAACTGCCTTACTCCCTTCTGTAGTAGTCGGTCATAGGTAAAACAAACGTTCAAATAATTTTTGCTAAAATTTTATTTCCTTTCTCAGGACCAGCCTTGGTTATTTCCGGATCACATAAAATGTCCCAGGTTGTGAAATCCCACACAAATATTAATTCTCTCCTGCGAGCACACCATAAATTTCGTAAGTAATATTGTAGTAAACTCCATGAGCTTCGAGCTACAGAATGTCAAGAGTCAAGAGAAGAGAGGAGGGGAGATGGATGACATTCCAAAGCTTTCCAAAGGGAACTGAGAGAAGAACAGGAGGTTTAATAATCCTAGTAAGAAAAAGGTCGGGACATTAACAATGATATGAAACCTGATAAACTTTAAATACTGAAAAGTGAGGGGAAAAAGAATGAATTTTAAAAATTAAAATATAGAAAATGGAGGTACAAGAACATAAGAAGTGAGAATGAGAAAATATATTATAGAAGTGAAAAAATGTACTTACAGTCTTTTTGTTCTCACAGAATGTAGAAACCAGATAGAGAGAGAGAGAGAGAGAGAGAGAGAGAGAGAGAGAGAGAGAAGAAAGAATGAGGAAGGAAGGAATTCTCTCACTAACATACATAGCTTGCAGGCAAAATTTACAAAACAATGAAGAATAAAGAAGACAAAAGAAACTTAATTGGGAAACTGAGAAACTAAATTAACACTCATAAAACTCCCCTTATTCCAAGTTTAGAATTACTTGGATCAAATTTACTGAACAGAACACTGATATCAAGGTGCAGTCTGTCAGTCTATGGCCCAATCCCACATTTATTTTGAATCAGAAACCAATCTACCAATCCAGCTGAAAACCTTTTTTTAGCAACCATGTTGCTCACATTTTAGATTAATCCCAGCCCAATATGTGGCATTATGTTAAAAAAAAGATAATCCAGCAGACATTGTCTCTTGTGGTGTCCCAGTTCCTGAGCTTCTTGATTCTCACCTATGGTGGTCAGGCCCATTCTGGTTAGTTCTCCAACCTAACTTGTGACAGTTATGTATCGGCCTAAATACACCTGCAACTCTCTAGGTGAGCGATCTGTCTTCACATTTAACTTCCCTTATGATGACCTGTTTTCTAGCTGTTTCTCTTACATCCTTATTGCAGTAGATGTTTTCAAGCTAGTCACTTCCCACCACAGCAAATATGTTGGCTGTGTTTATGTTTTTTTTTCTCTTTATATTATTGAACAAAATTCAAGGTGAATTCTATGGGCGTATTTCAATTTGTAATATCCCATGCCACCATCCTGTGTCAATATATAATATTCTAGTGCTTCTTGGATCATCACTTAAATTTATTAAAAATATTTCGTTGGCTAAGTCAAATATGACGAGAGCCGACAAAATGCATGACAATGTCAGCTACTTCGAGTTTAAGACGAATTTCTCGTATTTCTCGTAAGTTAGGCTCTCGCTAATGAAGAGGGAATAGAGTGAGATATCTAGCCTGTCCTTGTGGTGTAAAGGTCAGCATACTAGGCCCGGATAGCAAGAGATCCAGGTTCGATTCCTGGCGAGGACGGATAGATTTTTTTATTCTGTTCCCTCTCATTATTTAAAGTACTTATCTTTATAATGAACTCCATTTCCACCCTCCCATCTTTTTTACTTTTTAATTTCCCTTTCTAACTTTTTTCTAATAGGATCAAATTTTGACAATAAACCTTCATAGAATATGGAAAATATTCAATTAAAATTACATTCTGTAGCTATTTCATCAGAACAAAATATCTCATAACTAACTCTTTAAATATTTATGGGTGACAGTATTTTTTAATCAGTATCAGTTAGAAAGATACTATGTCAGACAAAAATTAAGTAACCGCATTACACATTGTTGATCATTTATTATTTATCAGTGGGCTAAGTTCACTATAAATAAACAGACTAACACACTCGTAAATACTTACTTAATATAATAAATAATGTAATTAAGTGTATCATAAGTTATAGGTCTATAGTCTCAAGTGAAGTCATCAACTTAATGATGATAAACTTAATTTAATGACCTCATTTGAGACCATTGACTTCAACACATTATAAAATTAAGCAAAGACTTCATCACAAAGTTAGGTACAAAATATCCTATCACAATAGGATATTTTGTGTGTGTGTGTGTGTGTGTGTGTATATGTGTATATATATATATATAAGCAATTTAACTATTTAAAAAATATATTTAACCTTGATTTGATGGTCCTGTTTCATCATGAAGTAAAGAACGACTAGATGAAAAGAAAGGTCTTAAAGACGGTTTTGGATTTGAAGATATACTCATTGTATCCATTTCTTGACCAGAATCACTCAAATCCAATTCTTCAAACAAATCTTCAATTTCTGCTGGATCCATATCTCCTCCTGCAACAAATTAAAATACCATGAAAACATCTAAAAAAAACCTTCAAACAGAATTTAAGAGAATCTCTTGCCTTTTTTACCAATAGGAAAAAATTATGCGAGAATAGCATTATACAATAGCCTGGCAAAATAAATTAACTTAATGTTAGAAATATTAGAATTATCATTTATAAATACCAACTTAACTTTTATATTAATTAGGTAATAATTATGTAGTAAGATCTATAAACAGAAACTTTATTTTGCTATATCGTGCACTTCCAATAAGTATATAGGTAGAACAAGGGACACCATTTTGTATGAATATTTTTTATATTACAGCAGACACCACAGACCTCTGTATTTGTCCTTAGAAGTTTAAAACGTAATATACTGGCAAATAAATTTCTATAACTTTTTAAAATAGAAAGTATAACCTACTAATCAAACTATAGACCTAAAACATAATAAAAATGGAGGAAAAATACAAAACAAATTAAATCATAACACAGCTAACAACAAATAGTGCTTCGGACTGATACCATTTACACTCATAAGAATAAATAAAATTATGAAGAAAAAAAAATTGGTTATTACTCCTGAGACAATCTTTGTAATAACGTTTCCCGATTGAGCTGTAGCTAGTTAACTAAAAGAGAAAAGCTTCTTAATTATACATGTGTGTGCGTGTGTGTGTATGTATTTGTAAAAGTAAAAATTTAACAGAGGTAAAACACCTTCCAAAACAATTTAGAAAATTATTCAAAATTCTCAATATATATATATATANGAAATATAGTTTCCAATATTTTTAACGATTCTTTGTAACATGAAAGTTCTTAAGATACCGAGATGTTTTAGCTATTAAAAAGCATAGATGAAGTTAAACTATTTATCAGTATTTATATTAGAACAGTAATTAAAAGATAGACCTAATTGGACAGGAAACATTATTTTTGCACAAAAATAAATTAAAGAAACTCTATTACAAATTAGAAACATTAACAAATATAAAACTTACTAAATAAACAATAAGATTTACCTGATAGTTTACTACCAATAACTCCACGTTCAGCATCAAGCCCATGTAAAGCATCTTCATTAACTCGAAACCTTCTCAATAGAGCCATCAATTTTTGTTTAAGATTTCTTTGCTGTAAAAAAATAAATTTTAAATCTTAAAGATAAATATTTAGTACTATAATACTACAGTAATCTATTAGTTAACTCATACATAATACTAAATACTTTAGTGAATCCTAAAATTGTTTTCCCATTTTTAATTTAAATGAAATAGCAATATAGTTTAATATTGCTATTGAAATAGCCTTTCAAGTTTATAGATTGCCATTATGTGAAACAATGTTAGTACATTAACACTAAATCTACAGAATATGAGTGTGCTCCAACTTATGCACAACATTTTGGAAGTAAAATAAAAATAGAAAAGGTAGTCTTAAGAAGTGAAGTGGTCTTTTGATTCTTTGGTAAATTGTGCAATGAATTCCCTCCACCTTCCGCTCACAAGTTCAGGGTCTTGAAGTCAGTACTCACGATAATATAATGTTGGGTCCACATGACATCAGTTAAACATCCTTTTTTGGTAACTTCAGGAAGATGAAGCAGAATGTGAATAGAGCCTATGAATGTATTTTATTTAATAACTAATTTTTTATGAGATATGTTCAGACCTCCAGTTCATCAACACACACAGCAGAAAAACCACAAAAGTTATATATTTTTCCTCAAGAGCTCTTTTATGTTTATGTTCAGGTAACTGGACTCATATCTGTAAGCAGAGCTTCTCTCAATGGACTTACATTTATACAACTATATATTATATATATNTATACATATATATGGAAATATAGTTTCCAATATTTTTAACGATTCTTTGTAACATGAAAGTTCTTAAGATACCGAGATGTTTTAGCTATTAAAAAGCATAGATGAAGTTAAACTATTTATCAGTATTTATATTAGAACAGTAATTAAAAGATAGACCTAATTGGACAGGAAACATTATTTTTGCACAAAAATAAATTAAAGAAACTCTATTACAAATTAGAAACATTAACAAATATAAAACTTACTAAATAAACAATAAGATTTACCTGATAGTTTACTACCAATAACTCCACGTTCAGCATCAAGCCCATGTAAAGCATCTTCATTAACTCGAAACCTTCTCAATAGAGCCATCAATTTTTGTTTAAGATTTCTTTGCTGTAAAAAAATAAATTTTAAATCTTAAAGATAAATATTTAGTACTATAATACTACAGTAATCTATTAGTTAACTCATACATAATACTAAATACTTTAGTGAATCCTAAAATTGTTTTCCCATTTTTAATTTAAATGAAATAGCAATATAGTTTAATATTGCTATTGAAATAGCCTTTCAAGTTTATAGATTGCCATTATGTGAAACAATGTTAGTACATTAACACTAAATCTACAGAATATGAGTGTGCTCCAACTTATGCACAACATTTTGGAAGTAAAATAAAAATAGAAAAGGTAGTCTTAAGAAGTGAAGTGGTCTTTTGATTCTTTGGTAAATTGTGCAATGAATTCCCTCCACCTTCCGCTCACAAGTTCAGGGTCTTGAAGTCAGTACTCACGATAATATAATGTTGGGTCCACATGACATCAGTTAAACATCCTTTTTTGGTAACTTCAGGAAGATGAAGCAGAATGTGAATAGAGCCTATGAATGTATTTTATTTAATAACTAATTTTTTATGAGATATGTTCAGACCTCCAGTTCATCAACACACACAGCAGAAAAACCACAAAAGTTATATATTTTTCCTCAAGAGCTCTTTTATGTTTATGTTCAGGTAACTGGACTCATATCTGTAAGCAGAGCTTCTCTCAATGGACTTACATTTATACAACTATATATTATATATATTAAANTTATTTTGAAATGTCTTCCAATAAATAATTTAAAAAAAATTATTCTAGAACATAAATGTTATAAAATTATATGAAATTATTTTTTTTGTTGATAAATTCTTTTTGCAATGCTTTAATTAATGAAGATAATTTTAATTTTGGTCTCTCACATAAATGATGAAATTAATGATTGAAGTCATTTGAGGAGGAATGTAAGAGACTAAAATTAAAATTATCTTCATTAATCTATTAACCCATCCAATAGTCAAGCCAAGAAGCTTAACAGCCATCAAGAAAAAGAAGCTTAAATACCAAATATGGTTTTATTATGTTAAAAATTTCAGACACCAGAGCACATGCAAATAAATAAATAAATTTAAATAATTCTTCAAAACTTATTTTATGTAATTTTTAAACTGTCTGAATTTGTGATCTGATTATATCTTACTACAAAATTTGCTATTATTAAATAAGTTCACCACCTTAAATATTTGTTATATATACTTATGTAAGTTATATGAAAATGTCAAATCATTAAATGAAATACATATTTTCGATAAATATACTCTTGTAAGTTTTATTCTTTTGAACTGTTATAAAACAATTATTTACATTACAATATCTGCAATATAACCTTTAGTACATTCAATAGAATTAACTACAAATATTTCTGCTGGAAATCCTTATGGGGAACATATCCCTCCCCCCCCCCCCACATAAATACAAAAAACATATTTATAACATGTTTATATAAATACTTAAAGAAATTTTCAAAATTTTCTATGAAAACTTCAGCGCTGTGAGAAAATAGAGAGGAACCCAAGGGCGATACCTCTATGCCATGAAATTTATTATTAAATTTAAGGAAATCTTGTTTACAACATACTAAGAATAGCTCCATAACATTGTGAAGTAAAGGCCTTACATTTTTTTGTACCATAATCCATCGAATAACTTTAAACATTTATTTGTAGAAATTGACAAAATAAAATGACAATGTCAAAACTGATTAAAATGGAATTATTAACAATACAATACATTTTTATCTGGTAAATATAGTTCGATTTCTCATAATTTTTTTTTTTCTAATAACAAAAGCAATTGTCTAAAATTAATATTGGTGTCCTCAGATTATTCATAAACAAGGAGCCCTCTCCTCGTCAAACAGCTAGATACTGAAAGCTTAAAGTCCCATGTCATTGTTAGTAAACTTATCTTTAGAAATCTATCTCTCTCTCCACCTCCTTGTTTCTTTGCCCCTCCTGCTTTTTTGTAAGTTAGGTGTGCTTAGTAACAGGGATAGACCTCTAAGAAAAATTGCATAGGCAACTTTTCTCATGAACCTATTTACTTCTAATATTTTTAGTACTCAGATGAGTTTATAGTCTGGACCCAACATCAATAGCATTCAGAAGTTTTATGTTCTCCTCCAGAAAAATATGGCCATGAGTTTCTATGAAATAAAACTATACAAGTGAGGCCCCGGAAAAGTTAGCCTTATACTCATTTATTCTCTGGTTGAGCTTTCTACCAGTTTTCTCTAAGTAGACAGCAAAACTCTGCAGGCAATAAGAGTACATACCCACTTTTTTCTTTATCTTCCACCCAGTCTTTAGTTCTAGATAACAATTTCAATTGGCTTCCTGCTTTATAGGACACATTATAATCACCCTTGGTTAACTGGGCACCAATTTCTCATAAGGCTTCCCATTCGTAAGTAAGACAGCTCCATTTTGTTATACATTACTTCCTCGTGGTCAACAATTATAAGATTGAGCTAACACTAGAGCTCAGGGTTTCTTAAATAAGATTTTTTCATTTAGTATTTTTAGATGTGAACACACACTGACGGTGTGTCTAATGTGGAAGCACTCACATAAGTACAGATTGCCAAAATCTCAAAGCACCCCAGCTACCTGTGCACTGTGTAAACACAACCACACCGCCAACTACAAGGGCTGTCAGGTTTACAAGGAGCTGAAACAGCGGACCCTGCCTACTCGTCAAGTACAGACTACAACTCAAGTCCGGAAAGTAGTGCCTCCGCCCTCCAGAGTTGTCGAGCCAAGACTGTCCATGCTCGAATGATGCAATCAACCCAACAACAACCCCGACAAGACGAGCCACAACCACAACCCCATCCCCCACCTAGGAGGGAGCGACCCACTATCCCCAACGTCCCGACTCCACCCACATCAAATGATCTGCTCTCCTTATTTCACACCTTCTTCTCACAACTTAACTCCCTCATTACACCACTCATATCCCTACTGACCAACCTGGTCACCAAAATGACCCTACCAAATCCCATACCATGAATTCCTTTGCTATCCTCCTATGGAACGCTAACGGCATTCTGACACACTGACGAACTCAAACTAGTACTCGATAACAAAAACGCAGACTTAGTATTACTGACAGAAACATGACTAACTAAATGAAATAATCTAAAAATTGCTGGCTACCAAACGTATAGGACAGACCATCCTGACGGACGAGCTCATGGTGGAACTGCACTCCTTATCAAAAAATCGTATACCCATCATATTTTACCCTCCACTTCCACAGAGTCCCTTCAATCAACATCAGTGTCTATTTCCACACCCTCCCACACTCGTGTCGTAGACTAAATTTCCTCTTCCCTTGAGCGCAAAGAGTACTGCCCAGGAGCTTTTTTGGATGTTTCCCAAGCATTTGATAGAGTCTGGCACAGTGGTCTTCTGCTTAAACTGAAATCCATACTTCCTAGTAACACTTATACAACCGTTTCTTTAGGGTTCGGAAAGGATTAGATTACTTCGATTACTACCAAGTGGAAGCGGGTGTTCCTCAAGGTAGTGTGCTTGGACCTATCCTATTTATCCTGTACACTGCTGACATCCCTACCTATCCAAGTACCCTCTTAGCTCTATTTGCGGATGACAAAGCTATCCTATCCTCCCATCCCGATCCTAAAACTGCTTCTAAAAACCTACAAGATCACCTCGAAAAAATCAAACAATGGTATGGAAAATGGAGAATAAAAATCAATGAAGAAAAATGTGTTCAAGTTAATTTCCAACTGCGGAAGAAAGACTTCCCTGAATTTGTGAAATTTAACAATATTCCTTTACCACAATCAAATTCTGTTCATTACCTTGGGTTACATCTTGACTCACGACTTACTTGGGGAGAACATACTAGAATTAAAAAACAATAACTCAATCGGCGATATGGACTTTTATACAGACTCATGAATAAGAAATCCAATCTTACGACTGAAAACAAACTCACGCTCTACAAAACCTTATTACGACCAATCTGGACTTACGGAGTAGAAATCTGGGGTGCCGCCAAGCCTTCCAACATCCAAAGAATCCAGTCCTTTCAATCCAAAACCCTGAGAATAATTGCAAATGCTCCCTATTACGTATCCAATTCTTCCCTTCACCACGATCTTAATATTCCTTTTGTTCA
>KZ807448.1:115508-125859 GCA_000696205.2 Oncopeltus fasciatus
TTATTTGTATATAAGTATTTATTAAAAACTAATATAAAAATTCCTAACACCCCATGAATGATCTTCCTTATCATCATCCTTGAAACCAGTCTCTTCTCATCTATAAATAAGACATCTTTGTACATAGATAAATTTGAATGCCAGGATATTATAATTGTCAGTGAAGTGCATACCAAGCTGTTTTCTTACTATGATAAGATCACTTTTTTCAACGAGTATTTCAGTATTCTCATGAGGAACATATATCTGGTATTCTCCCATCTTCTGCCAAATTTCTTACTTCTGAGTACCAAAATATCTGCCAAATCTTACTTCTGAGTACCAAAATATCTATCTTTCAATCATTTTCTTAGTTAAAACTTTATAGTCTTTGATAGTCTGAATACTACTTTAGCTATATAATTTAAGTAACACTTTTGGGTACCAATGAATTATAAGTTAAGAAATGTCTCCAATTAGAGAAATACAATTTGGAATATTTTTAGGCAATCATAGAATTTTTCCAAACATATAGAAATATTTAAAACATATTGTTATATGAGTTTTAAAAAATAAGATGATGAACCTGTACATTTAGAAACTAGTTTAATTAATACATAACTTGAATGGTCAAAAGTAATATATTTAAAAAATAATTTTGAGCCAAAATCGATATTGGAAATATAATATGATTGAGCTAAAGAAAAATAAACAATGAATAAAACAACAAAACATTGAAGAAATAGAAATAAAAATCTTAGACAATAAACACTTTGAAAGAGTTCATAAGGAATGGGGATACATATATCCAGAGGGATGGGAGACCATTTAAAGTGAAAGGGAAGAAAAAAAAAAAAGCAACGACCAGAAGCATTAACCAGCCATGACTAAGTTACATGTTTGGGTCAATCTAGAAGTGTCTGATACTTCTTTGATGACCTAGCTCATTCTTTACTCTTCTAAGAATGGGCTAGAAAAGTAAGAAAGGGAAGAAAAAACAAGGGGCATTGCTTGGACCCTGGAGCAAGGCAGTCAAAGAGTAGACAGTTAATTAAGTCTTAATGTCTGTCTGTTTTAATGTTTTATCTATTTATTTTTTTATTTAACCTCCCTTTCAACCACTCAGACTATGGAGGGGAGGGCTCTCCACAGGTTTTCATACATTATTAACATTTATAGCTCTGGGCAAGCTTTTATTTCTCAATAAAAGATTGCCAACAGTGAAATAGTGTAAAGTATTGGGGAAAAGAAGACAATCTTGGAAAGAGTTAATGAGAGGGAATAGAATAAAAAAATCTATCTGACCCAGCTAGGACATATATATAATAAATATTTATAATCTTGGAAAGAGTTGCTCCCTTATCAAAAAACAGGAAAATAAATGGCCCATTGGGACTCCATATTGAAGGACAATGGGTTGTTGAAGCAAGCTTTAAAGAAATCAGAAGGGAAACCAGAGGATGCTTCAACTTATTGTCCTGATATGTTAAGGCAGTTTCACAAAGCAGATTCTGAAAATCACCATAGCGAAACTGAACCTTCATGTCCATGAGCACTTTTATTTAATCTTTATTTTAGGTAATGGAGTGGTGTTAATGTTGTGAGAATTAAGTCTGATAAAAAGGGAAAAGGTCCCAATGAGAAATCACAATGTGAGGGCCCTATTTAGTTGACGAAGAGCAAGTGATAACAAGAAAAAGTTTACATCTTTCAAAGAGATAACAAGAAAAATGGACTTCAAAGACTCAACTACATGGCCCACAATGAATGCAAATAATTTTATATGAAACCATTAAAATGAGCTTACATAAATTTAATAAAAATATTACTCTTTTACACTATTCATAAAGTTGTAAAGATTAGTATTATACATACCTTTCTATACTAAACAATAGATTGATTATTGATTAACAGTGCCTAATGACCATCCAAACCATCAACAAGGACTTCTCCCTATCAATAGAATCCATCAGTGAATTGTAAGATCAAAGGTTTGAGGACATCCAGAGGAACTGTAACTCTCTTCTAGAGGAAGCTAGGTACCATAAAGGAACCGAAGCAATAAGTATCAAGTGAAAGCAAGACATTTCATCAGAAACATGACTGATAAGATTATTCACATCTGAAATCTTTGAACTAAGACCTCAAGTCTCTTTAAGTTCTCTCAAAGAAGCGGACACCATTTTTTCAATTGGACGTTGCCAAGCTCATTATCTTTAAGTTGGACTGTGGATACAAGGACTGGATTGGAAAGTTGTGAGGCATATGGTGGAGGATATCTTCACTCAATACCTGTTCAGGGCAGACATTTTTAAGGAGAGGGGACGATTAAGGAATTAAGTATAGTTGGTGAGAGGTACAGGAGAATATTTAAAGCAAGAATGTTCAAAGAAATCAATGACCTGAAAGAATTTACCAGATTTGACTAAAGAAAAAACTAATAAGAATTGTTATTTCTTGGAAGATGTAGCCCATCCTCACGTTTCTTTTACATAATTATCATACCTTCTATTATCCGTCTTCATTGGTTTCTGCAAACCATCTTCTGTTGGCGAGCACTTTCGGACATTGTCCATCTTCTTGGGCGAATACACAGTGAACACTGTCACTGTTTGTATTAAACTGAGTTTGTATTCTGTGGGTTGGTCAGATGCGTCAGGTATAAGAGTCGTTTAGCTGTAACGGTCGCTTTGTCGGCGATAAGGTCTGTCAAACGCGCGAGTTATAAAGGTCAGTGTCCATTATTCAGGTATTGGTTGAGCAATACAAGCGAACAAGCGCTTGCCAACAGAAGATGGTTTGCAGAAACCAATGAAGACGGATAATAGAAGGTATGATAGTTTCTTTTATATACATTGGTGGCCCTCAAGAGAGTCAGTCAAAGAGTGATAGCCAGTATCAGTGATATTTCAAGATACTAAACTTTAATCCAGATCTCTATCAGACTAAGACAGATTAGTTTTAATTGTTCAATGAGATCATGTTTTAAGTGCTCTTCAGTAATAGGTCACTATTTATTATTAAGCTATGTTATTGCAAGAAGTATTAAAATTTGAATATATACATAGATTTGTGGTAATAAATGTACGTATCTATTAAAAAAACCTTCAATTTGATATCCTTAAAATTTTAAATTTTTCAAGTTTCATTTTCATTTTATTTAATGAATGTTAACCATGGATGTTAAGATATTCAACAGTTTCAACATAAGCTGTTCATTTACTCTAAACAAATATTTATATAGCAAGGCATTCAAGAAAAAAAAAAAAAAGCNTAACTTTCCTTGTAGCCACATTTTTTTATCACTATCCTTAAGAATTTTAAAATGAGAAAGTAAAAGAATCATTTGAAGAAAGTTAGATGACCAGCTTGAAGGTCAGAGAAGAGGGCCAATTAGACCTCTAATTTACCTTCTTCAATATCTTCTTTAGTATACATTAACATTTGAATGCTATGAAACTTACATGTTAGAAAGCTTTGTGTATTATGAAATATTTACCTTAAACTAACAATTACAAAAACATTTTCAATATAGTGTTTCTGTATACTCCATCTCTTCCTTGGGCAATTTCAGTTATCAGAACACCTCCATGGTGTTTTAATTCACTGAATGGATAGATTAAGAGATCCAAAATTCAATAGGTTTACTTATAATTAAACCCAATTTTAAAAATAAATAAAACATTTTGTAATTTGATTAGAATGAATAATAGAAAAGAATGACATTAATGAAAGTCACATGAGGAGAGAAGGTGACCAGTGACACCACTCTCGATGTTATATTAAGAATCCAGTATACATATTGTACAGGAATCAAATAGACAAACACTTCAATTTCAGTTCTATTTATAATGATCTATAAAAACCAAACTACTTAACTAATTAGAAATTCTTAATAATTTTCAATTAAGAATATCCAATTTTAACATTTAATTTTAAAATTATTTCCATTTATAGGTTTATAGAATCTACATAAAAGAAAGTGAAATCAATTTGGTCATTAATTAACCGTACTTTAATGCTCAGATAAGTATATACACACTAATAAAAGCTTATATAATCACATGTTATGTATGTATGTGTGTGTGTATACATTATTTATTAAGTTTTATATGTTGTTTATGCCTAAAGAGTACTGATGATGAGGCTGCATACTGATGATTAAATAGCATATTAAAGAGTCCAGAGTTTTATTAAGGAGTAACTTTAATATTTAGAAAAGCAATACCACTTTTAATGACATATAAAACTATTGAATGTCCAGAATAAAGTGCTAAACATGATTCAAAGAAACATACTCGAGCTGTAGGAGGTAAGCTTGCTTTTACTCTGTGGTCTTCAAGCATAGGCTCTGAATCTGATCCATCATCATTACTACTAAAATCATCATCGTCATCTGAATAATCAGCAACAACAACTCCTCGTCCTAAAAAGCTACCTATATTTAAAAAAAAAATTATTTAATTCTTCAAAAGTAAATAGATATTATTTAAAACATAAGATTCAAATTTTATTATTAATTAATTTGGTTTGAGGACAAAACATCTAAATAACAAAAGCAGAGTGTGGTATTTTCTAGTTCAGGAAATATTTTTTTATAATTTTTGCAACAAACACAATTTATGATTTTATTAACTTCAGGAAACTTATTTTAATAATAACTAATTAAAAAGTTTCAAAAATAGTACTAATTTATGGATGGTTTCAACTAGAATTCAGTTATGGTAGAAAAAATAACAAGGGAAAAATAAAAATCCTCATATTTTAGAATTTGCACAGCAATGGATCCTCGTGTACTTATGGTGTACTTATTTGTTATAATAAATTAACTTCAATTTATCTTTGTTCTTGTTTGACTTACAAAGGTGCACAGAAAGAAGAATTTGCATTAGTCATTTATATTGGCCCTAGTAATAAGGAGGTTCGAGTAATTACAGAGTTCAGGTAGCAGCATTTGTGATGGTGATTGCATGGCCTAATAGGTCTCTTTGGGTCTCTTGTCTTGTAGGTCTTCTCAAGAAAAAGAAGGCTACATGTAGATAGCTCCAACATATTTGATTAGGAAATTAAAAAAATTATAATGAGGTCCACCTCTGACAAGACATGTCAATGCTGGACAGTTCTTATTTAAAAAAATAGAAGAGTTGGTATTCTTGAGGTCCCAGATCACTCGCTCAAACTGAGTCTTTTGGGGAATAAGCTAATTCATCAGGGTAGCCAATAAAAGGACTCTCTCCCTATAAGACTCACAAGTTAGACTGTAAAAGACTGATAAGAAAAGTGTTGAGTTATGCCTTGAAATCCTGGATTCTAAAGCAGACTAATGGACCTTTTAATTTGTGAGAGAAAAATATTTAAAGAATATTTTGGCTAGTATGAGGGACCGATGAACATAGTCCAATTATAATAATTGGAATATTGGTTGTGTAGATCATATGAAGGAAAAATATAATGAAAAAAAATTAGCCACTTAGAGAGAAAAGTTGATTGAAGAAGAAGAACGGATAATAGTCTGATTACAACAGTTGGGATCAGGAAGGCTACATGTTTAACCTATATAAGGGATGAAGTTGTACCCAGATAAGTTTTACAGTATTTAAGACAGGAGCAGGAAAATATGAAAGTCTAAGAATGATATGGGCAGATAGTGTTCCTTTGAACTCCAGAATCCTTATTGGGAAGTTATCAATCTGCATGTCTGAGGCTCTAAGTGAAGGGAAGGACCCATGCTTACAAACTACAATGCCAGCAAAATAAGATCCAATATAATGAATAGGGAACTAAATATTTATTGAAATTTCGTAATTCAAATATTCTGAAGAGTTTCAACCCTTCAAGAAAGAAATAAACTTACAAATTAATTTATTTTATATTGATAAATATTAAATGTATTACAAAAATATATTTTGAACTAATTTATTTCATTTTATTTAGTACCTCAATTTCAATTTTAAACTAGTCTATTTGTTTATCAATTGGCAATTATAAGATAAAAATTTGTGAGACAAATATTTTACCTGTAAAGATGTGTAGTGCAGCCAAAAATTAAAAGCTTATAAGCTTTATATANTAATATTAAAAAAAAAAATTCTATAAAAATATTAGAATCCAAATTTTTTTATTTTAAATTCGCTTAACTTAATGATTATAATTAATATTAAAATCTTACCTGAATGATGTGATGCTTTCCCTCCAGTTGTTCCCTCCGAATCAACTGGTTGACTATTCAAAGAATTAACTGTAACTCTAGCAACAACATTTGAGTGGCATTTAGTATCTTTTACTTCATTCAGTAAATCTAATTCAAGATCTAACTGCCTCTGCAGAACCTATGGAACAAATATTGTAGCAGAAGTAACTTGAATTATGAATTACATTATGGGCTATAGGTTTATCTTATTAGCAAAGCTATTTTTAGAATTTGGTATAAAAAAAAAACAAGAAAGGATTTAAGGACATTGGTTTAATTCTTTATTTGGTTCTCCTAACATCCTTGGTTAGGAGAACCTAATAAAGAATTCAAATAAATGATATTAATTTACTGGTACAATTTTTAAATTTCTGAAATTTATCACAATTTTATTACGAAATAAAAATATAAGTACCATGCTAAAGCGAGAATCTCGCAATTTTATACAACTTTTAGATTCTTAAATGACCTTTTGTGATAAACTTTCATTTGAGGAATGACCTGTTCTATACAATTTTCTAATAAATGAGTGGACAGAAAATATTTTGGAAGAGTGAGAGAGACAAGGAGCGGGTGATTCAAGGAGGGATGATGTGCATTGTGGTATCTGATGGGTTTTATTTACTTTTCTTTTTATTCTTGTTTTAATAATTCTAAATCTATTTATTTCTAAATTGTATTTGGACAAGGTGACTAGGGGGAGTTCTCAAAATTCCAAGCGAGAAAAATATTTTTAGACTCTCCAAACTTTTTTTTTGAAAAACCCATGTTTAAATGTGATTCTCAGGTGATTAAATTTATATTAATTCAATGTAAAGACTCAGCTACACAAGAAAAGACTCATTTCTTGATAAATAGCACAATAGTTGCCCAAACAGGGAAAATTTAAAACAGAAATATCAATAATTTTTTTTAAATTTAAATTAATCGCCCAATTAATAAAAAATGAATTTTTCTTTTATAAATAGTAATCTAAATATGATAAGTAACCTAAACACTAATTTAATATTATAATAACTAACAAATTTATTAATTTTTTATTCTATTTTATTCTGCTCTGNTCTTTTGTGGTCTTTAATCCCACGTAAATTTTAACAATTTTTAGTGCAAGGGAACAGAATAAAAAATCTAACTGTCCCAGCCAGGACTCGAACCTGGATTTCCTGCTATCCGGGCCGGTGCATTTTCCATTTATGCTACCAAGACGATATACATAATACATAAGTAATACATGCCTCGGAGGTTAGACTCTCAACACTAGTGCGGGGAATTTAATAACTTATCAGACTTGTCTCGGTAGCCTAAATGGAAAATTCACCGGATAGCAGGAGATCCAGGTTCGAGTCCTGGCTGGGACAGTTAAGATTTTTTATTCTGTTCCCTTGTACTAAAAATTATTATATAATTGTTTACTATATTTTAGACACACATTGTTCTGAAGAAGCAATTTACGAGGTAGTTTAGAAATAAAACAAAATAAGTAATGTACTTGGTCATTTATTAGGTCATGACCGACTTCTTTCAATTTAAGTAGTCGGTTAATGTTATTCTTCACCTCGGGGCAATGGTGCATCCAATTTCAATTAGGTGAGCGAGCAATTCAGCAATTCTGTCCAATTTAGTTAGGTGAGCTACATTTTTTATAGTTTTGATAGGATTATCCTTTTTAAAAACTGACCAAATATTCATCCTAAATATTTTCTCATTTTTCTTTGGAATTCAAGGAAAGTGCATAGTTTACTACACACTTATTATACAATTATACAACATTCCAAAGAGACATTTGATCTATTCCTAATGGTTAATGCCAAATTTGACGCTAAATATTTTACTTTGCCTATTTTGCTAAATAAATCTAAGTTTTATTTTTTGAAATATTTCATTAACCAACTTTTATCCTGGACTAATTTGAATAGCTTAAAGTTCGCCATATCTGTCCAGAACCAAATTGATTCTTAATGGAATAATATTTATTAACACTAGTATATTACATTTAGGTAATAATAATAAATTAAAGAAATATCATGTTGGGGATTTTGATTCACTAATTTAATGATTGTTTTTAAATAGCCGCTGCACCATGAGGGTATATCCACATGGTTGGAGCGAACTCCAAACATCAATCCCTCATGCAATGCAATAGGAATACAGTCAAAATGACAAAAATTAGTCTATGTTCCCAAATAAATTGGAATCACTATATTGACTTTTTCATGTGATATGTACCATTTCATGAAACCAAGTAAATTTACCTTCGAAAATATGTGTGCAATTTACAATCTGCATCTAAGGTACTTAATTGAATAGAATTTGGGTAAGCAATGTAATTAATAAAAGTATTCTTAAACTTTGTTCTCCAAAAATTTCCAAAATAAAATAAATAACATTTTTACTGATTAGTATCCAGAAAACTGACAATGAAATTCTTTAAAAATATACTTACAAGTGACATATTCACAACACCATCAGCAAGTGTTTTGTAGCCGAGAATGGTTCTATTCTTATATCGCTTTCTCCTTTGTAACATAACATGTAATTTATTCCCATCCCTTTTCAAAAAATGTGGATACTGAAAAATGAAGAAAAGTTAATTATCACTTAAATAAATGAAAAAAGGGTTGTGATAAATAATTTTATTTAAATAATATTTTTAATAATCAAGATTATATATGTTTGTGTGTTTGAGTACATGATTTAGGACAAAAAATTTTATGAAAAACCAGAGCCCCCTTCTCAAATAAATTATAGGCTAAAAATAGTAAAAGAAAACAAGGTTAAATCAAGCTTTCTACATTAAGAACAAGGAATGGATGAATATTATAGAGGAAATACTGAATAGATCAATGCAATCAGAGGAAGATCAAGGCAGCCAGGAAAAATATATAGTTATTTGAACTTCATTGACAGGTCTAAATTTATATTCAATGAAGTTGATTCTCCAGTATCATTAGACTCTGAACTGTTATTGTCTAGGCCTTGTATGCTCTGATACTGATGGACAATTATTAAAATGGATTAACCAGAGCTTCAAGTTCATAAGAGACAAATCCTACTGTTGAACTATTAAAAATATAGAAATGCATGGAAAAACCAATGAGGAACTGTATTTGCTAAAACAGCAAACAGATAGTAAAAAAAATTGTACAACTAAATAAATTTAAAATAGGTGGAGCTTCTAAGACATTTTTAGTTTACTTGACTTCCAGTTTTATTTCTTTGACAGTTCTAATTGGACATTAGGATTATTGCAATTAGTTATAGATTATGATTATTTCTAGCTTTAAACATTTTCAAAGTTTTTTCACACTGTAATAAACTTCTTGTGAGATAGTTTCTTGGTATTTTAAATAGACCATCTGTGGATACAGCTTGTGGTTTTAAAATTATTTAGCAGATTAAATTAATTATATTATACAAATATATAAAATAGGGTATACATAGGATGTAAGTATTTACAAAAAAATAAATTCCAAGAAAAAAAGATAGACAGAAAATTATTAAAAAATATAAAATAAAGAAGTATAGAGGAAACCCTATCTAAATTAATAATATACAACTTAATGTAGTAGACATTATTAAAATGCATCAAAAATTTAATGAAATATATTGAAGTGATTGATAAGTTCTCATTCTTCTGCAATTAGCAATATGACTCTACCTGTAACACTAATTGTCATTTTGAACCATTAAAACTACTCTCATTAATTACCTGAAGTGAAAAATGGAGCTGTAATTCTGTGTCAAGGAGTCCATTAAGAGGAATAGCCATTTCATTTGATCTGAGAGTGCGCTTTGATCCCTAAAATAAAAATCTTGGTATATCAAAAACAATTTTTTCTGGATGGTAAAAAATGATTAATACTATATTATTAAAGATATACAATAAACCCAATCAATTTGATAAAAATGTTTTGTTTTTTTTAAGCCTTCAGTATATTAAAAATGTTTCCAGAGAAAAATGATGAATCATATGTTTTTATTTAAAAGAAATGTATTTTTTATTTTTATTTTAGGAAAATAATTTTGCTCTAAATTGTATATATTCCTCTCTCATATTTATTTTTTCTAATCATATGATACTTTAAAACAATGGCAAATATTTTATTAATTGTTGTGAATTAAACAAGTCAGACATAGTTTTATAACTCAAAAATTAAACATATATTACATTATATCATTATA
>KZ807448.1:177111-191543 GCA_000696205.2 Oncopeltus fasciatus
GTTTGGTCATGATTTGACGGTGTGCACCGGGCATGAATCATCATGAAGTTTTAGGACTCTCTACAGAACCTTGTTGGAAAGCAGTAAATAATAAGGCTGTGAACATTCGAGAAGGTAAAAATGTATGGTCATCAGAAAGGGGAGCATATTACTATGAGAGTATTAATAATGAACTCATGCATAAATAATTTATGGCTTCTTTGAAATTATTCCTGAATATTCTGTTGTAAATTCTACTCTTTATGGAATTTCACTGGAGTGAACAGTTCAGTGAATAGGTTTCTCTTCGTACAATGTTAAAAAGATCGTTTAATTTACTCTACTGTGTCTTATGAACTTCTAAATATAAGTAGATCTGAAAATGTACTTTTTATAAAATAAATTTAGAACATGAATACTGCGAAACTATATTTTATTAAAAATGAGAGGAAGCATATATTGCCTCCCTCTTTTTTTATTCTGGCTCTTGATTTCTTGCAATAGTAGTGAAAAAATGTCAAAAATTTACACAAATACGTCAGATTAAGTAGCCTTAAGCCATGAATTCTCCCAAATTTATTTCAGCGGATTCGGCTAAAGGCGCCTGTTCGGTGTCACAGCCGGATTTCCACTTGTTATTACGATGTGATAGCGATGACGGAGTCTGGCAGGGGATATCAACGATGGCTGTTCCGTTGTATTTCGGGACGACTCAAGGGCAAACAACAAATAATGCCTGCGGTATCTGGTCTGATTCCAAGAGGCGGCTCGACTAAAGGCATGCACAGCTCCTCGCGACGCCCCTCTGTAACTTAACTAGGCCTCCCAGTATACCTGGGATACGAATCCCGACACTCGGGATATCCGAGTTTTCACGATTAGTAGTCTAGCTTTGATTTGCTTTAGACATAAACAGCCATCGGAAAACATTGGCTTGCAGTAAGTACCAAAATATTGATCTCTCAGGCTTTACTTTAGTGTTCTACTTGAGATTTTTCTTGTTATCCCACTTTAGGATAATGCAAAGGAAGATCATTGTAAAGCGACAAATTTTTCAGTACTTCTTAAAAAGATTTATCAGGTGACGTAGAAGAAGTTGCACTGGATAGTTCTGACTCTTTCTCATAGTTGAGTTAAACATTTTAATTTAATTTTTAACAGTTACTCCAACAACATGGCCACTTAATACCTTCCTCCAAAAAAGACGGGTAGTGTCAATGCAGTCTCACAAATTCATGTCTCAATCATTATGAGAACCCAGCTTAAAAATTTATTGATTGGGATTGTTGTGGAAATATTAAAAATCTGATTTTTTTTCAGAAGTACAAATGAACTACTATCAATTAAAATAAAGAACTTAAACAACTAAATATCGTTAATTAAATTAAATACCTTAATTAGGTATCCCATAATTCAATAAACACATACGCACACGCATACACATATAAAACCATTAGGAAAAATAGGAACGTGAAAATCTTTGAACTTAATACCTTTTAATGAAGTGGTGTAATGGCCAACATACTTGCCCGGAAAGAAGTAGATCTGGTTCGAGTTCCGGCTGAGGTAGTAAGATTTTTTTATTCTAGTACCTTGCATTTATGTATAACATTAACGTGAGATTAAATACCACAATTAATACTAGTATTTATTGAAGTTATTACATTTCATTTTCAGTTTCTACATTAGAAAATTATATAGTTATTTATTTTCTGTTTTAAGAATCAATTTGATATGTCAAATGTTTTCTTGTGGTTTATATGTTATCTTTATGTTGTTTTTATTTTTATTTTTCTAATATTTCAGGAGATTAAATATAAGTATATTACGGAGAAACTTATTCCGTAAAATGTAATTTCAGTATTTATATTCTGATGGCAATTAAGGGGTTTTATAGACTGTGTATGAACACAGCCTCTCAAGGCTGATAGATGGTTTTTTTTTTTTTCCTTTGACGATTAACATTTCTACACATTCAAAACTGTCGTTTATCAGCACTAAGGTTTCCGTAAATAATTTTTTTTTTTTAATTTTAACTTAACCTCTTTAGTACATGTTCAATGAATGGTGGGCAAAAAGAGAGTAAGCTTGGCACACTCGGACTGCAAGAGTTTGCATTTTAGCTTGTAAACAAACACTGACACAAGCTTCCTTTGAGCACAAAAGCGAACTGGGCAAGCTGCCTAAAGGAGAGAGTCATTGTGGAAGTCTCATTTTAACTTGTGAGTACTTGAATGTAAGATGTTAACCAATGCAATCAAGCTCAAAACTTCATCAGGAACATTTACTATAATAATTGCTTCCGAAAGAAGCATTTAGAAATTTGCATTTTTTCTGGCACAATTCTCATGATCTTAGCTTCTTTTTAAAGCATAAATGGAGTATATACCACGAGCATAGGACCCATGCGTGCTTCATGAAAGTGAGAGTATGACCCTGGTTGTGAAAGACATTTTTTTACCAAATTATTTCAGAAAATAAACTAAAAATATTTTAGTATTATTCAAGAAGTTATATATGCCTGTTATAATAGTTCCATTCCAAAAATGAAATATTTGTAGTACCCCAGCAACCCTTAGTTAGAAGACGCAATTCATGCCTCTCTCCCTTCGTTATCCCCATCCTGAAGAAGGCCTGAAATTTATTAATATGTATATAATATTAATTGCATATTAATATATTATGAGGCACTTGTAAAGATAGCTACTTACAGTTCTAGTATGACGCACATGACTTGGTCAGTCTCGAAGGCATCATACAGCTGTATGAGGCGAGGATGCTGCAGTGACCTCATGATCTCCACCTCCCGCTCGACGTTCTTCCTGTCTTGGCGTCTCTCGATCCCGACGAACTTGGCTGCCAGTCGGAGGCTGCTCCCCTTCTCTCGGCACCTGTACACCGTCCCGAACTTACCCCTGTAACAGTCAGCCGTCATACTCCACTCTTCGCCTCATCTTGCCTTTAACGTCTATGGAGAGAGCAGGCTCATTCTAAAGAGAAAACTAACTTATGGGTTCATACAAACTTATAGAACATACACCATTATTGTTTTAGTTTTGCTTCAAAGTATAATAATCAAGAAAATTTTCGAATTCAACAAATTTTTGCTTTTTCACATACTTTGAACCTACTAACTTTTTTTCACTATTATATCCGTAGGTAGGTTAGATGGATGGGTGAATGGGTATATCATTATTTCGTGAATGCTCTACAAGCCAAACCGAATTAAGAGTATAATCAAATTTGGAATATATATTACCACTGCAACGGAAACAAGATATAGTGTAAAGTTATAGGGCACAATGGATTGGGAACGGGATACATCGGAGATTAGTATAAATATAAAATATAGTATTTTTTCTCAGTTATTCATTAATTAAAGCTTATGCTTCGCACTCATCATGTTAATTATAGTATATTAAGATATCATTTTTTTAAGGAAAAAACTAAATAAGTTGAGTGGTAGTCTCAAGATGGCTTAAATATAAGTATTTCTTTTTCTCAGCAATGGAGGATTATATTACAGATTTACTTAATGTGATAAAAATTTATATTTGTTTGATATTGCAACCTAACAACCTAGCAACATTTTGACACTTTACATTTATGATAATTTCCCTAAATCGATCTTTTAGGGTTCATTTAAAAGATATGTGTCAAATTTTATTATGATAAACCACTAATTAGAGCTTCTAGGCCGATAAATTAAAATTTATGGTTCAGGTAAACCTGGAGGTCCTAATTGGTAAATTTTGCTGTATTACAACAAAAATATTTATTTTATTAATATACATATCTGTGTTGAATTACATTACTCTAATCTAAATATTACGCTCAGTTCAACGAAATAACATGGTTTGGTCATGATTTGACGGTGTGCACCGGGCATGAATCATCATGAAGTTTTAGGACTCTCTACAGAACCTTGTTGGAAAGCAGTAAATAATAAGGCTGTGAACATTCGAGAAGGTAAAAATGTATGGTCATCAGAAAGGGGAGCATATTACTATGAGAGTATTAATAATGAACTCATGCATAAATAATTTATGGCTTCTTTGAAATTATTCCTGAATATTCTGTTGTAAATTCTACTCTTTATGGAATTTCACTGGAGTGAACAGTTCAGTGAATAGGTTTCTCTTCGTACAATGTTAAAAAGATCGTTTAATTTACTCTACTGTGTCTTATGAACTTCTAAATATAAGTAGATCTGAAAATGTACTTTTTATAAAATAAATTTAGAACATGAATACTGCGAAACTATATTTTATTAAAAATGAGAGGAAGCATATATTGCCTCCCTCTTTTTTTATTCTGGCTCTTGATTTCTTGCAATAGTAGTGAAAAAATGTCAAAAATTTACACAAATACGTCAGATTAAGTAGCCTTAAGCCATGAATTCTCCCAAATTTATTTCAGCGGATTCGGCTAAAGGCGCCTGTTCGGTGTCACAGCCGGATTTCCACTTGTTATTACGATGTGATAGCGATGACGGAGTCTGGCAGGGGATATCAACGATGGCTGTTCCGTTGTATTTCGGGACGACTCAAGGGCAAACAACAAATAATGCCTGCGGTATCTGGTCTGATTCCAAGAGGCGGCTCGACTAAAGGCATGCACAGCTCCTCGCGACGCCCCTCTGTAACTTAACTAGGCCTCCCAGTATACCTGGGATACGAATCCCGACACTCGGGATATCCGAGTTTTCACGATTAGTAGTCTAGCTTTGATTTGCTTTAGACATAAACAGCCATCGGAAAACATTGGCTTGCAGTAAGTACCAAAATATTGATCTCTCAGGCTTTACTTTAGTGTTCTACTTGAGATTTTTCTTGTTATCCCACTTTAGGATAATGCAAAGGAAGATCATTGTAAAGCGACAAATTTTTCAGTACTTCTTAAAAAGATTTATCAGGTGACGTAGAAGAAGTTGCACTGGATAGTTCTGACTCTTTCTCATAGTTGAGTTAAACATTTTAATTTAATTTTTAACAGTTACTCCAACAACATGGCCACTTAATACCTTCCTCCAAAAAAGACGGGTAGTGTCAATGCAGTCTCACAAATTCATGTCTCAATCATTATGAGAACCCAGCTTAAAAATTTATTGATTGGGATTGTTGTGGAAATATTAAAAATCTGATTTTTTTTCAGAAGTACAAATGAACTACTATCAATTAAAATAAAGAACTTAAACAACTAAATATCGTTAATTAAATTAAATACCTTAATTAGGTATCCCATAATTCAATAAACACATACGCACACGCATACACATATAAAACCATTAGGAAAAATAGGAACGTGAAAATCTTTGAACTTAATACCTTTTAATGAAGTGGTGTAATGGCCAACATACTTGCCCGGAAAGAAGTAGATCTGGTTCGAGTTCCGGCTGAGGTAGTAAGATTTTTTTATTCTAGTACCTTGCATTTATGTATAACATTAACGTGAGATTAAATACCACAATTAATACTAGTATTTATTGAAGTTATTACATTTCATTTTCAGTTTCTACATTAGAAAATTATATAGTTATTTATTTTCTGTTTTAAGAATCAATTTGATATGTCAAATGTTTTCTTGTGGTTTATATGTTATCTTTATGTTGTTTTTATTTTTATTTTTCTAATATTTCAGGAGATTAAATATAAGTATATTACGGAGAAACTTATTCCGTAAAATGTAATTTCAGTATTTATATTCTGATGGCAATTAAGGGGTTTTATAGACTGTGTATGAACACAGCCTCTCAAGGCTGATAGATGGTTTTTTTTTTTTTCCTTTGACGATTAACATTTCTACACATTCAAAACTGTCGTTTATCAGCACTAAGGTTTCCGTAAATAATTTTTTTTTTTTAATTTTAACTTAACCTCTTTAGTACATGTTCAATGAATGGTGGGCAAAAAGAGAGTAAGCTTGGCACACTCGGACTGCAAGAGTTTGCATTTTAGCTTGTAAACAAACACTGACACAAGCTTCCTTTGAGCACAAAAGCGAACTGGGCAAGCTGCCTAAAGGAGAGAGTCATTGTGGAAGTCTCATTTTAACTTGTGAGTACTTGAATGTAAGATGTTAACCAATGCAATCAAGCTCAAAACTTCATCAGGAACATTTACTATAATAATTGCTTCCGAAAGAAGCATTTAGAAATTTGCATTTTTTCTGGCACAATTCTCATGATCTTAGCTTCTTTTTAAAGCATAAATGGAGTATATACCACGAGCATAGGACCCATGCGTGCTTCATGAAAGTGAGAGTATGACCCTGGTTGTGAAAGACATTTTTTTACCAAATTATTTCAGAAAATAAACTAAAAATATTTTAGTATTATTCAAGAAGTTATATATGCCTGTTATAATAGTTCCATTCCAAAAATGAAATATTTGTAGTACCCCAGCAACCCTTAGTTAGAAGACGCAATTCATGCCTCTCTCCCTTCGTTATCCCCATCCTGAAGAAGGCCTGAAATTCAGGCCGAAACACAGGCAAAAACAAAACCGGTTCACCAATTTGTTTTCATTTAATAGTAAACCTTTCACGGAACCTCGACTATCTCCTCCTTCTAAATCAAACCAACACATATCAGGTATACACTTCCGTCCTACCCTTTAAAGTGGTGACCGACCTTGTCTTCAATGAAGAAACTCCATGTTATCATGAGCCGACCCAGGAAAGGAAAGATTTCTGCCACCAAAACTCCCTTATTAGTGTTTTTAGCGGATCTGAAGCCTACGGCAAGGTGCATGGAGATCTGCAGTGGGCCTCACTGTAGAGTTGAGGTCTAATATAGTAAAGAGCCACAATTGCTAGAAGCTTGAACTTACTAAAGCCTACTACGAATACTCTCCCCACTGAGTCACTGTGTAGGTCTTCACAATAGAGCAGACTGCCATAAATTCCTTAGTGTATTTTTCTTTTTCTGCGCTGTGTAAGGACAATGAGTCAGAAAACTATCGAAAACTATAGAGGCTGCCAGGTCACGAAATATTTGAAATGTCAGAACCGGCCACTCGTCAACCACAAACAACAACTCAAGTTCGGAAAGCAGTGCTACCACTCTCCATAAATGTCGAGCCATGTATCATTCGCTCGAGTTGCCCAACCAACTCAACCCCATGTTCAGCGCATAGGGGATGAGCCTCAACCATAATGGCAATCACATATCAGATCTCCAAGACTTATTCCATTACTTTTTTTTCTCGGATTTCTGTTCCCTCTTCACTCCAATAATATCTCTTTTGGCCACTTTGGTCAACAAAAGTACTATCCCAATTTCTACATCTTGATTCCTATTCCATAAGTCATGTATTTACTTCCTTTGGAACGAAAACGACATTCAGACACGTACTGACGAACAGAAGTTGGTCCTCGATGACAAAAATATAGACATAGTATTACATTCAGAAACACTACCAAGTTGGAACATCCACTTTTGTATCCCTACATCTACTTCTTCTATTACTTGTTCCATCAATACTGCTCTCCCAAAAAGTCAAGTACGAGACTTCCATTTCTTAAGTGCCTCAATGAAATATGTCCCTGCTTCCCCGCCGGTTGAGCCTAAAATCCGAATCACTTTAAACTGGCTTCGAGGAACATGCTCTATATAGTTCAGTTTTCTCAAAACCTCTCCACAATCAGTCCTTCCTCTTTCACCCATTGGTCCAATGAACCGCCTCCCTGATATCCTAGGCTTTGTTATATACAAAAAGAAACTCCTATTTATTGTTCTGCTTCTACCCTAAACGATAGTCTAGTACCCCTACGTTGTGCCGACAGAATTGTTAAAAAAGCCCCCACTTTATTATAATAATTTTAATGGTCCAGTCGTTTAAATATTGACATCTTACTCAGAATAGTTCAGTCCTCAGATAAAATGCACCATGCTAATATCCCCCAACTATGCATATTGGCATGCTAACCTGAAATCAAAGTTTACTAATTACTCTTTGAACCCCAAAAACCAAGTCAATAATTGGTTTTAAAAGACTTTAATCATCCATCCAAAATAGTAAAACAAAATTTAGGTGAAATACGAAATCAGGATTTTAATGCCTATCTGTCTAACCTCTCTTCAGGCAACATATCTCTCTGGACTGCTACCTACAGAATAATTGAAAGCCATGAAACTTCTAAACCCTCGTGTCAAGTAGAGGGGCCGCTTCCGACAAAGATAAGGCCAAAATGTTTCTCCAGCATCTCGGGCAAACATTCATTTATCCTAGAAGTTTTTTAGACCAGTCCAGTAACATCGAGCCGTCGGAGATTTGGGATATGACATTGTCAATATATATCTACCTCTTAAGGCACTCAGGCCTTCGATTGCCAAACATATTATATATCATCTGTCTTAGCTAAAAGCTTCTAGATATGATTTCATTCCCGGTCAAATACTCCACAATCTTCTCAGAAAGGCATTTGTCTACCTCACTAATATTATTTCATTCCCGGTCAAATACTCTACAATACCTCAAAAAGGCATTTGTCTACCTCACCAATATTTATAATTTCACATTCCGAACAACCAATTCCCATTCCGCTCTAACCATAATATTATTATCCTAAATACTCAGACAATTTTATTTCATAAACCTGGAAAACCACCACAAAACATACTTTCTAAGGTCTTTGAAAAAATTCTGTTAAGACGAATAATGACATCCATTGTATCCTTAAAAATTCTAAATAATCATAAATTTGGTATCCGATGTAAGCATTGTACTGTCCATCATGCGTTTTGTGCCGTAGACTATAGTCTACGAAATATATTTCCTCTTCCCTCGAGCGCAAAGAGTACCGTCCAGGTGCTTTTTCGATGTTTCGACTAAGGATTTCGATCGAATAAAAAATAAATATCTAAACAGAAATAATACAATATATGTTATAAATAAAATTTACATAACTTAGTACAATTGTTATAAAAGGTCAAGGGATTTTTAAAAGTAACTATTTTTTAATTCTTTCTTTAGTTTAAGAAAACGTAATAACCTGTTTAACCTATAGGGTGTATCTCACATTTTCTACTTTAAATAATGAATAAATTAAAACATTACCTTAATTAATATATTTTTCTATTACTGAAAATTCGCTGCCTTAAGGATCAGTAGTCAAGTTGCGTCTGATCTTATAGAAATAAAATAAAAGTTACACCTCAGTGAGAATAGACGAGCTTATTTATCTTGGCCCTCCGTTCAAGCCAATAATGAAATCTTGGCCGGGATTCAGCAAATGATTCTGACAGCAAACAAGTATTAGTTTGTCCACAGAAATTTGTAGTCGTTTCCTGTGTTTCTCAATATGCTAACCATACTTTCGCTTGATAACGAAAGGCACTTACGAGAAAACGAAGGGAGCTTATCTCAGCCTGTATTGTTTTGTTCAAATGGCAATTTCAATCAACAAACTGCTTCAAATCAATTTTAAGGTTAACCTCTATATAAATTAGCTAGTTTTGTTACTTAGGGCTCCTAAGGCGTAAAATTAAAATTTATACCTTAAACTCTAAGTGTTCAAATTGATAATTAACTAATCATTAACCATTTCATTCATGATTAAATTCAAGTGATCCAATTGTAACAATATTCATTACACTTTTTTAATTAGTACGCTATACTCAAGAGAAACTCTATTTTAAGTCTACTTGGCCCGATTTTATAAATAATAAAAAGATTTCCTCTTCAGGATTTCGATTTACAAGGGAATGCTGGGGAGAACCTCTTGTTCGTGTTATGTTGTCTATCCTTGCTGATCTGATGACTTAAGCAATAGAGCATCACATCTCCTCCGAGTTTAATGGTAAGTATGTAACCTGAGGATGAGAACCTCTCNATTATATCAGTACTTTGAGAGCACATTGCAAGACGCACGCTCTGCAGAATGTATTTCTGAATAAAGTGTTTAAAAAAAAAAAAAAAAAAAAAATCTCATGAATGAACTGTTGCAATACTCACTAATCTGGCACACAGTTGACAGGAACAAGATATTTACACCTGAGATATTTAACAGGATATCGTATGATTTTGGGCGAAAAGTTGAAGAGGAAAAGCTAAGAAGTGTCAGCTAAATTCTGAGTCCTGTTTACTCTGGGCTAAATAGCCCCCTTCTCGAGTTGATTGTCCCCCCATTGCCTATGCCAACAAGCGAAGGCTCCACTCTAGACATTCCTCACCAGACCCTCTATAAATAATACTCAAGATACAACGCGTACAATTCATCAAAGGGGCGGTTTTATCTCCATCTTTTGGACGAGTGCCGCTCTCCAAGCAATCACCCCCCACCCCCACCCGTCATGTGAGCATGAAGGAAACTCCCGCCTTTCCCTCGCCATTAAGAAAATCGGCTTTTGTCAACTCACTTCGCGAACGTTATTCAATATATTTCTGTTTTCTTTCGAGAGGGCGCTCATCAGAAAACCAAAAAGTATTTTAATGTGAGCGCCTGCAGGTTATTTATAGGGTTCTGATTAACCTGAGCGTATCATGTAGATTGGCCAAATCTCTAACATCAAAACGTCTTTCTTAGAATCCCAATATATATTAATATATTAGTCCACACTTGGGTTATTGCCAAATAGTCAACATACTTTTAGTATATGTTATTCTAATAAGAACGAATATATTACAAATATCCATTGATTTTGAGAGAAATTCCTCCCTCAAGTTTAATGAAACAGCGAAATATTTATACGATAATGTTTTAAAATAAATATGAATAAATAATTATTACACTTAACAAATAACAACAATGAGTAATAAATTATATTTTAGTTATTATTTTTATAATAATTATATATACTTTATAATTAAAGCAGTCACAATATTTGCGGTAGAATAGTTCTGGATTTTGCTGATTTCATCGATAAAATCATTTAAATATTTAGCCTTGGTAATCATTGAATAGACTCAATTTGTGTTTCATGGCTTGTAGCATTTAGTTGTGATGATATGGAGATTCAACAACATTATTTTGAAATATTATCATGCTGCGAATTCACCGCATATTACATAAATTAAGGGTGTTTTTAATGAGATACTAATTCAATTTAAAGCTTAGTTGAAAATTGAAAAATGGTAGTTGAATAAATGTAATTTTAAGTTTAGCTAAAAAATAAAATTCAACAATTCTCAATGTCACGATTTGGAATTAGCCTATTTCAAAGGAACCATTTCAATCAGATTTCTGAATTTTCGGTAGACGATTCTTAAATCTATGATTTTGAATACCATTAATATTTATAAAGAGTGGCTACCTATAGATGGCTCTTTGCTCCATAAGTGAATGACTAAATAGGGAGGTAAAAAAAAATCGAAAATATATATTAATTTCTATTTATAATTTAAAATTCTAAGCGGAAAACTGAGAATTTACAACTAGCCCTTGAAATGGGGGATCATTCTCTTTGGTATTATTTCGTGTTTTTTCGCTATCATTTTATTTAGACAGAGTGTCTATAGTAAATGTACAAATAATTATTAAATAGTTTCGAGAGCTACTAAAGTCAGTACTGAGAGTCTCATTGAGTCTGGAAAGCTACACTTAAGCTACACAGTCTGTCGGGATGGGGCCTGTGGCAAGATCAACTTAAATTTGATTTTATTCATAAAATATGGAGGGCGCTGATAACCTCTGCAGTTGAGCGCCGTAAATCCTCCAATAAACATAAGCTACACTTAAGTTTGTCACGCATTGAGGAAGTTCTGGCTGAAGTCAGACTTACTCTTTGGCTATGGTAATGGTGAGTTAGAGTTCTGAAACTTTCCTGATTTGGTAATTGAATGTATTAGGAGAGTTCATGAGTATCATTCTTGCTTCTCTTTAGTAAGTAAATTACTTGTGGAGATTTCGAAGTATCTCAAGGTGTCTTTTATGGCTTTGAGTAGAATCTCGCACTTGATTTGACCATGAATGCTTCTCTTAGTATATTTAAAGTTTGTTGGATTGGCTTACATATTTAAAGCAGAGAAAGAAATAGTACCCATGTTTGCATAATCACATAGGACAGTGGTTTGTCTATCAATTCAATAGTTTTCGTCGTTAATTCAGACCGAGTTATGCATCACATTGAAATAGAAAAAAATTAATGTATTAACTAAAAAGCTCAGTAATTCGCTTAGTTTATCCCGTGACTCTTATTTTAACTAATGTCTACAAAGAAAAAGACCTCAATAAGGTAAATAAAAATAAAATTTTATTCTATTCCCTTACATTCTTTGTATAAAATAACGTGGGATTAAATACCAAAACAAAAATCAGAATTTAAAAAATATCTGACTGTCCGAAGAAAAGAAGAATAGCTGAAAACATAAAAACCGAAAGAATGATAAAAAAAATACCAATAAAAAATGTTGTCTACGTAAGAAATGTAATAATCCATATTATCTTATCTTCAAAGCAGAAGAAATGAACATGAAAACCTAAAGGTAAGTTAACTGAAGAAAAGAACAATGTCAAACAACAAAATTCCGAAATAAAATACAAGAAAAACCTTGATTTAAGTCGTAAACTTTATTGTGGTGTACTACTACGTCAGATGAAAGTAACTCGAAGACCGAAAGGAAAATACAATATTAACTGATTAGTTCAAAGAAAAGAAGAATATCAAACAACAAACAAACCGAAAAATGTAAGATCTAGAACAATGTAATTGCAACACTGAAGAAAGGAACGCGTTCCATACTGAATGAAAAACACAAAATTTGACTGATAAGCCTGAGTAATTAAAAAACGTCAAACAAAAACCAAAAAAAAAACAAAGTTTCGTTTTTTGATTGCAGTGTTATAATACGACTTAAGAAAGGAACATGGCAACTGATAAGAGAGAAAGAAAATACATAGAAATACGTTAACGTACGTGATTGCATTGTAATCTTTTAATGTCTAAAAAATTACGAATTTTTCCAAATATGCATAAAAATACATACTCTTCTTTTCAGTGTCCTATATATTTTCCCACGAACTACTTTTGAAAAGTTTACCCAAAAGAAAATTAAATTAAGTCACTTCTTCTTTATAAAATTAATCAATTGGTTATCAATTCTCTATTTATTAAGAAAAAGCACCGGATTCTTTTCTAGACAGCAAGTTTGTAAGTTTCTGGTAGATTGGTAGATAAGAAAAATTAGATGACTAATATCTTTTTTTTTTTTTTAATTTTTTTTAATACTTAGCTTTAAATACTCAAATGCTATTTCCAATACGAATTCAAATAATCGCTAATTATTTTTACACACACATGTAATTATTTAAACAAAATTGAGAAAGAGAAACTTTATTCCTTAAAAATAACAAATAATTAAGACATAAAATATATTACGAGATTGAGTAAATTCATACGGATACAATATTAAAAATGTGGAAAGAAAAAGTTCTACTTAACAAAATAACAAAATTTAAAAATATATTATGACAATTTACATCAGTCTACAATGCATAAATCTCATATAACTTGAAGTCACTATAAAAAATAAATAAAATCAAGAAAAAAATAATCGAAATGAAAAAGGCATAATTAAGAAATAATATATGTAAAGTTTTTTCCGGGTTGGACCGTGTAAAGTTTTTGATGGTTGCCGAGCTTTCGCACATCCTGTGATGGCTTCTTCAGGGCTGAATAGGGAATCAGCCCTATTCTCTATTCAGCCCTGAAGAAGCCATCACAGGATGTGCGAAAGCTCGGCAACCATCAAAAACTTTACACGGTCCAACCCGGAAAAAACTTTATATACATCTGATGACTGTAGAAGCCTACGCGAACAAGAAATAATATATTCAATTGAGAGGAATATGCTACACTGAACGTCATCATGATGTGCTAGGAGAAGGGAAAACAATTGGGATTCGAACAGGGGGAAGAAAGAAGAATGGCGGATGTTGAGGGGTAGTTTTAGAAGGACGAAGTGCTTATTGCGAAGGAGTGGCCGAAGGATGAGGTATACCACTGTGGAGGGATGCGATCGAGTACAAGGATTTCAATCGGAGGATGTGAAAGACCTAGAAAGATGGGAAGTGCTATTTACAAGATATTCCAGGTGCGACTCCATTCCAGGCTGTGGAGCGCGGATTCCTCTGTTGTCCTACCACTGGACTTAGCGTAAAAGGGGGATTTCTGCGGCAGGGGCGTCTTGTAGACGACAGCATTCACCCACCCACTCCAGTCATTGTCGCAGCGATTTCTCCCCCGCGAACTGGAGTATTATGCAACTTAACTTTCAAATTCCTAGGCTAATTCATCGCTCTCTGTGTGCACTTCTGTTGCAAATGTAGAAGATACGCAAAAAATTAGGTAATTACGCGACCAAAGAAGAAATCAGAAATATAAAAATACTTTTCATTACCATATAATAAATAATAATCTCAAATTAATTCCTCTACTGTAAATTTCCAATAGAGCAACAAAAAGGTTGGTGACTTATCTTGCCAAATAATAAATTACTATTCAATATAAATGT
>KZ807448.1:200990-213294 GCA_000696205.2 Oncopeltus fasciatus
TTTATCTTCTTTTTTTTTAAAGTAGTTTATTCATCGTACAGAGCGGGGTCGAACACATTTGTAAGTCATGCATTAGTGTATTTTGGACCATATTTCCTGATTTTGGCTCTTCACTAGGAATTCAGAGGAGAGTAATTCCATTAAACTAATTCGTGTTTATTGAATAAATAAATAAATGCTTCAAATAAATTATGTAAAATAAAATATGCTTAATACGGAATAAATAAATTTTTCAGGAAAGACAAACAATTTTACTGAAATTAATTTCACAAATAATTATACTTATACTTTCAACAACAAAACAACTTTTTGCTTGTTTATTAATTTTTTTTGTTGAACCAAGTCGTGAAAAAATAAAGCTATTCTATTTTTATAAAAATATCCCTTAAGTTAAATAAATGTATTCTACACCATTCATAACTGCGAATTCCAAGTGAAGACTGGTATTTGTCAAATATATGAAGAACCCATAATCCTCTCATTAAGTCAAAGTGCGGACAGCATTCCACATGGAAAGGTATATGGTGGTTCTTTCTTTAATAAGTGTTAGCCTCCTTTCAACCAATTGGGGTCATGGAGGGAGGGGCTTACTACAGGTTGTCATCCTATTCTAAACATCCATGGCTCAGGACAAGATTATATTTATCTTTATTGATCTTTATTGCTTTTATTAGCTTGCCCAGGGCGGGCTTTGAACCCATTGCAAGACTTGAATGAATCCCCTGTGCCAACCTGGGGCCCCCAGATGGTGGTTCGAAAGAACACTTAAGGGTTTCATAATGCTATGCATGACAATGATTTAGATTTTGCATGATCAAATGTGTAGTCCGAGGAGTGCCATTATAATTAAGTAATGTACTAAAGTTTCAAGATATTTGTATACCACAAAATTGAACGGTTATTATTATTATTATTAAAATTACTTATTTAAAATGGTTGTTTCCTTCGTACCGCAGACTTTACTTCATTGGTTCCTTTCTTTAGAATACTGTCTCCTCACATTCTCCTTCTTACATTTATGAACTCCTTACCTTCACCTCCTAAGTCCGTTCATGCCATACTAGATCCCGAACCTCTGATCTTTACACACCCTCTTATAGAACTATTGCGTTAGGTTTGTCTTCGGCTCACCTAGGAATACCCGGGTAACCGGTCTGTACACAGACTTAAAGTGGTTGTTTCCTTAGTACTGCAGACTTTACTTCCTTGGTTCCTTCATTTAGCATACTGTATCCTTACATTCTCGTTCTTACATTTATGAACTCTTTACTTTCAACTCCTCAGTCCGTTCACGCCACACTAGATCCCTTACCTCTGATCTTTACACACCCTCTTATAGAACTGCTTCATTTCTCCGCTCTTTCCTAGCTCGGGCAGCTAGCCTTTGGAACTCCCTACCCTCAAAAATTCGACGTACTCCTTCTCTTTCCATTTTCAAACCCTCTTTTTTCAGCATATTCTATCCATCAAACTGAATTTTCCTAACTATGATTTTCGCTTATTAAAGATTGTATGAATTTTATGCGCTTGTGATATGTATGTAAAATAATGGAATTATTGTGAGTAAATTCTTTAAATGGTACTTCTCACTGCATTTTTTTTTCCTGTTATAAGCTCACTATGTTTTTTTCTTTCTCTTTTCTTAGTCATATTGTTATAGATTATTAACTCGTCAGCCTCGAGGAAATGTTATTTTTGTTTAATCTTTACTAGTTCTTTTATAAATAATTTTTGTTGTANTATTTATTTATAATAATGTATATTTTTTGAGCCAGAAAAGGCCTTATGTAAAATTCACCTATATTATTCAAGGAGACTCAGTTCGTCCCAGAATAAAGTTTATTTTCTTCTTCTTCTTCTTCTTCTTCTCTTCTTGAGTGGTTTGTCACATGACTACAGCTCTAGTGCATTTATGACATCATAAAAGCACTAGAGCTGTATGGAGGCAAAGAAATTCTTATATTGAGGAGCGTATACTTAGCAGATTTCTAATGTCAAGTGGTTTCATAACAAACAAAAATACGAGTAAACTACTGTGATATCACGAATTGAAAATGACGAAGTGGAGAAGAGGTTATGTAATTTTGACTCTACGACGAGCAGTTGAGAAAAAAGAGATATATCCTACTTCTTAAATACCAAACATTTTACGGAACGTAAACGTTAGAAAACTACAGTCTACACCTATTTCATCCTATATTTGAAAAAAAAAAAAAAAAAGTTACTGTAACTTATATTTATCTGTGCACATTCATTCAAAACATCAATTAATGAAGGCGAAACCTATTTATGATGAATTTTGAAATTTTGTTTCTTTCTAAACCCCTTTTCACTCAGCCACTTTCAACCATTAAAATAATCATCCTAGTTAGCGACGAATACGATATTTTAAACCGCTAATATTAATTTCAATTCATTATTTCCAAGTAGAATTGAAATTAAATAATTTTTAAATCGAGTTATTGCTCAATTAAGTCCATTAATATTTTTATGAATGAGGATTAAAAAAAAGGTGGCATCTCAAACGACTATCAGCTAAGCTTGATTTTGAGATTGCAAATAAATTAAATGTAGCATCTAGGTGTTTACTAAACTATAGTAGTAAGATAATGAAAAGTATAAAACAAAAATTACTGAACTGATTCCAATAATATTTTAAATTTATCTTGTGCCTGAATAAACAAAGTATTTAATTTCTAATGAACATGAATAAAATACACTATGACTGGTAAATGAAGGCTGTCAACTTTTGAACAGCCATTTTTGATAGTTCCACTTATTTCTATGTTTTATCGAGAATTTTTTCATATTCTCAAAATTTTTAAAAATGTAAATTAAAAGCTTTAGGCCATTCGTCGTGTTTCCATCATTTGTACCTCAAATTTATTAGTTTTAAATTTAAATAGTTTTAACATTTTTATTTATTTTCTGCTATTATCACTTTGGAAAATATTAAAATAAAAAGGCATGTTAACATACATTGTTAAATGTGTAAAAAAAGAATTCTGTTGAATGTTTGCAACGTTGTTGCTTCTTTTTCCACTACGAGCTGTGATATCAGGATGGTTTATCCTACGCAATGAAAATGGAAACAAATTTCGGAAATCTTTCTATTCCAAAATGTGCGAAATGACATTCTAAATGGGTTTTTTAAAGAAGTATTCGCTCGTCATTCAAGTTCTTGCTTTAATAATGTGAGTCCAAATTATTCTAAATAAAATCAAAATTTAGAAATAATACACTGATTCATATACTAGCATGAACATGGGATTTAGGTGACACGACGTCCCCTCTCGCCTTCATGAAAATGGCTTACAATGTTAGCAGGTAATAAAAAAATACACATTTTATGAATAACAATTTCTAGTGCAAGGGAATAGAATAAAAAATCTAACTGTCCTAGCCAGGACTCGAACCTGGATCTCCTGCTATCCGGGCCGGTGCGTTACCATTTACGCTACCAGGGCAAGCCTGATAAGTTATTAAATTCTCCGCACTAGTGACGAGAGTCTAACCTCCGAAGCAGACGAATATATCGTCTTATGCTCGGAGGAGCTGACATTGTCAAGCTGTTTAAATGACTCTTCTTAATTTATTTTTAATTTTAAAATTATATTCGAATATATATTCGTCGGCCTCGGAGGTTGGACTCTCGACACTAGTGCGGGGAATTTAATAACTTATCAGACTTGTCTCGGTAGCATAAGTGGTAAATGCACCGGCCCGGATAGCAGGGGATCCAGGTTCGAGTCCTGGCTGGGACAGTTAGATTTTTTATTCTGTTCCCTTGCACTAAAAATTATTTAACAAATAACAGTTATTTCTGTAAATTTTTGCAAAACTTGCTATGTCTACTGTCCAGCCAGCCAGACTGTCTTGTCTGCCTAAGCACTTCTAATGGCCAATGGCGAAGTGCCAAACTTATACTGCGATACCCCAAGTAGCGGGGCGACGCAAGTTTAGTCGCACTTCGTGTAGATCGTGCTAAGCTTAAGTTTGATGAGGCGCTGGTTGGATGTCAGCTTCAAAAATAATAGTTCAACCATCAACACAATTAGATAGGCATCGGGCCAAAAATGTTTCAAGGGCATGCAATGGCGGCTCTGCAACAGGGACGGATAGAAAAGGGAAATTAATCTTATCTTGAGTATAAAACACACACCCAGACACACATACATTTCGTACTTCAGGTGTGAAGCGGCATATGACTTCAGGCATTTGAACATATGACTTTTGGTAACATACCCGTATGCGCTTCAGATTATGAATAAAATCTTGTCATGGTGTAAAAATGTTTTTTCTGTAGTGCATGAAATCTAAAAGACAAAAATGAAAAAAAGGGAATGAAATGGAGATATACGTATACTTCCCCCTGTAGCCAAAGGAGAAAGAAAGAGCCAAAATGAATAGCACGAATTGCATTTCATCATCTTTACCACATAACGTAATAAGATTCTAAATATATATGGAGAACCGAACTATGACTATGACTTGGAGAAAGGTAGGTTATAAATGAAAAACTATTAGAAAAGAAAATTATGCTTACGATAATTTTGCTGCTGAAGAGTTTAGAAGTCAGTTGAAGGAAAAGGGTAAAATGGCAAAAGAAAGTTAGGGGAATGGAATTCTCTCATCTTCCTTACGTAGATTCTCTTTTCTTTTTTTTTTAGTTTTAAAGGTTAGCATCCGTTTCTACCACTTAGGGTCAAGGCAGGAGAGGCTACCTACTGGTGGTCATCGCATTCTAAACACCCATGGCTTAGCACAGGCTTTCATTTGTCGATAAAAGTTTACGCTAGAGGGGATTTGGACCCACAGCGCCAGGATTGCGAGACCCGAAAAAATCCCATGAGCTACCCTGGCGCCCCACCAGAAAGGTTGAGATAAGAAGAAAATAGATGAAAAATATAACTTACATAAAAGAAAGTCATTGTAGACAGAACCACATCAAACTAGCATCTCCTTGGTAAGACAGTCGAATCAAAATCCAGCAGAACAGGGATGATTGTTTCAACATAACCAGTATTCATACTGAACAGTATTCATAGTACGAGAACAAATACGTTTGTGCAAAATAATGCCGTACGTTTATGATGGTTTTCAGCATAAGAGACCTGGTTTTAAGCTGTTTTCCACAAATGACCAAAACATCGATATCAATCAAACCACGATTAAGGATATATAAGCCGCCTTTCAAATATTGCAGACAATATGTGTTTATGAATGAAATAGACGCAAATATTTAACTCATACGGTCCCAAATTCCTTATTTGTAATAAAGATTTTTTTTTTTTTACAAATATTTTGAACTGAACCGGTTTGGAATAAATACATAACATAATTTCATCGAATTTCTATGGATGTCCTGATAAATGTAAAAAATCTATGGAGTATGCGTCATAATATAAAGCTTACGGTAGCCCATACTAGAAGTCCTAAAAGACTAATCCGTCCCTCGTGAGAGCATGATTGAAAAAAATGTATAGTCCCAAATAAATAACTTATTCAAATAAAAAACAAATTAACATCAGCAGCTCGTTGATGATCCCAAGAAACAAGCCCACACACTAAAATATAAAAAATAGCTAATGCAATATCACTTACCCCCAACGGGGTCCGTCTCATCGACTTTTATCATTTTTAAGGTTGATTCTGAAACAAAAAAAAAAATGAAATAAATAAAACCACTGCCACTGAAAGATATGTTTAATTGAACAAAATGAATTGTGAAGCCTGTTTTCTATACTTCTTAGAGGTAATCTGAGATTTAGGAGGATTTATCCATACATAGGATACCTTACACAGTATTCATTTCAATTTTTTATTCTCTTCAACTGCACACTAGAGAATTTTTGAGGACAGTGGAATGCATTCCGGAAACTTGATATTGTTTTCGTATTTGATAAATAATGGTTGCCAATAAGAGTTAGATTCCCCCGGATTATGCCAGGAATCGGTTAAAACTTTGTGTGCAGAAGCACAGAATAAAATAAGTAATTTTGCTCAGGCTCAGGAGTCCAAAGTTCAGACCCACTAAATTATTCCTAACTCTATTTTTTATTCTAGGAATTATCTCATTGTATTTGATAAATAAATTAAATGATATTAATTAGGTGAAACAACCAGCAGAATTAGCAACAGCATAAAAATAATGATAATTTTATAGCTGGTCAATTCTCTCAAATTTTACCAATGCTCACGTGAAAAAAGCAAAAACTATAAAGTCTTTTAAATTTCCTATCTTCGACTTCTCAAAGAAAAATTAATTCAACTTTTCATTTAAAAATAAAGAAATAAAAGTGCCTCAATAGTCCGTAGAGGGTCAGGGAGAACACAGCTTAAGGGTGTATTTAACACTTAACCCCTTTAAGGCCACGTGATATTTTCCCATCTTGTACAGGTTTTTTTCAGATGCCGCTAGGAATTCTTTTGTCATTACAGCAGCAAAAAACAAAAACAAAAAGAAGACCTACCTGGTACCTTATGGCTAAGAATTCCAGTACCTTAACCACCAAACTGCTATTAACTGATTCATTTCTTCGTAAAATACAAAGATTTCGGTTGTTCTGCTTTTACCTAAACGGATAAAATATGGCCACATTTTCTAATGCGTGCTTTTTTACTGGATAGCTAACAGAATTTGTTGAAAATGTAAATAATAAGAAAAGTTTAGTCCAATTAGAAAAATTTCTTACAGTTGAAGCAAGGTAGTTACCCTTTAGATAAATGTACCTAATATATACAGAGATGACAGAAGGCTCTCGATATTTCCCAGGCCAGCAAAAACAGTGGCCCGGATTCCAGATGAAAATAAAGCAGGCTGTTAGCCCCGTTCTCAGTCTTGGCATCGTCTTAGACCATATCAGTCGAATAGTGGTTTATCACAGCAGCTTCATACAACATTCCAACTATCTTATATGAAATAATTGGACTTAAGTTTATTAAACGAATTTTCATGGGACATGGAACAATTTTACGTTGTAGATATATTGGGAAAAAAACATGCTTAAAAGTAATGTGCACTATATACATAAATAATAATAATAATAAATAAATATTAATATTTATATAGAAATATAGGAAAGAACGAGAGTTCAACAAATAGCTCATAATGTTAGCTCCTTCATCTTACTTGGGGGTTTAGACTCGGAGTAAAGTACGGTGAGTTGGAGAGATTATCTAGGCTGTCTAGGCATCTAAGAATCGAGGATTTTCGGCTGAGGTAGTAAGATAATTGCTGGTCCCCTTTGCATTACTTGTTACTATATATTTAGCTTTTTCCAAGTAGTACGATGGAAAATTTGAAGAAATCCTTGTCAAGTTGCGGACCATGTATGCTGCTTTACTTCGAGGAAGATCTGCTGGATACAATACTCCCTTGGAATTAGAGAATACCNATAAACCACGACTAAATTAATATTTATAAATGAAAATTTAAAAAAAAGTAAATAACGAGAGTCGATAAATAACTAGACAATGTCAGCTCCTACGAGCATAAGACGATGTATTCTTTCTCGTAGGTTAGGCTCTCGCTAGTGTGTTGAGAATTTAATAAGTTATCTCGCTCGTCCCGGTTGTGCAATGGAATCATACCGGCCCGAAAAGGAGGATATCCATGTTCGTGTCCTGGCTGGGACAGATTGATGTTTTTTGTTCTATTCCCTCTCATTAATTGTTTAAAATTTACGTAGGATAATAAACCAAACTTAATTAATATTTATAGCTTTCAGTTTGATAGCGTTCTGCAGGCCCGTTAGTTGCTCAAAAAGCTGAAGCATACGTATATCCGAAAGCTTATAATTTAATAAATAGTAATAATCTTTAATAATAAAAAACTTATTAAAAAGATTATTTAATCTCCATCAAGANGTGTGTGTGTGTGTGTGTGTGTGTGTGTGTGTGTGTGTGTGTGTGTGTGTGTGTGTGTGTGTGTGTGTGTGTGTGTGTGTGTGTGTGTGTGTGTGTGTGTGTGTGTGTGTGTGTGTGTGTGTGTGTGTGTGTGTGTGTGTGTGTGTGTGTGTGTGTGTGTGTGTGTGTGTGTGTGTGTGTGTGTGTGTGTGTGTGTGTGTGTGTGTGTGTGTGTGTGTGTGTGTGTGTGTGTGTGTGTGTGTGTGTGTGTGTGTGTGTGTGTGTGTGTGTGTGTGTGTGTGTGTGTGTGTGTGTGTGTGTGTGTGTGTGTGTGTGTGTGTGTGTGTGTGTGTGTGTGTGTGTGTGTGTGTGTGTGTGTGTGTGTGTGTGTGTGTGTGTGTGTGTGTGTGTGTGTGTGTGTGTGTGTGTGTGTGTGTGTGTGTGTGTGTGTGTGTGTGTGCACGTGTGTGTGTGTGTGTGTGTGTGTGTGTGTGTGTGTGTGTGTGTTTGTATGTGTTGTAAGGTTTGTGTGTGTGTGTTTTTTTTTATAAATAAAATATATAGCATTATTTGGAGTGAAATGTTCGACATTGTTCAGAAATACATAAAAAGTTACTGAAATCAAATTTTGCATACCGTCGCTCAGCTGGCCCGAACATCGTATCGCTTAAAAAAGAAAAAGAAAAAAACAGCATCTCTCATTTGGTTTTCGATTTTTTACTGTTATTACGTTGTCATATTCTTACATTTTTAACCAAGCTGGACTCTTTTCACAATAATTTGGGTATGATGAGTAATTTAATTCCAATGCATGCTAATACTTCAAGTATTAATCAAAAATTTTGAATGACTAAACCTGCCTTTTTATGTCTACTGATCATAAATAACAAGAATTTCTAATTTTTCTTTTAGCGACAGCTAATCAGCACTAGTGATATTCTTTCGGGGCAAAAATTAAATTATATACTAAATTTATCAGTGAGTGATAGATTAGGAATATTATCTTTTTTATTGCATTAAAAAATATATTATATTTATGTGCTTTATTAAATAATAAATATTATTTTATTCTAATTTAGCTTTTAAAACATAAAATAAAAAAAATCATTTAACAATAATCGAAATTTCAGATCTTTACATCTAAACTTTGAATTTATTGAATATATTTAATGAAATATGATGAGTCTGCACTTGTAAGTAATATAGAAAAGTCATTTGAGAATTGGTAGTAATTTGAAAGTCACATAACTCAAATTCAAAGCTTTTTATTTTTTTTTTTTACTTTTTTTTTTTTATTACATTCTGTTACACTGTTACATTAAAACATTTTGTAATTTGATCACCACAATGAATTAGAGAAAAAAAAATGACACACAATATCAATCACATGAGGAGAGAAGGTGACCAATGACACCACTCTCAATTTATTTACAGATTATGTCCCCAGGAGGTCACGGGGCCATCTTCTTTTTAGTCGTCGGGGTGGATCATAGGGGTTGGAGTCCGATGACAGGGAGTGGGCATATGGATTAGGGTGAAATTGGAGTTTACAGTGGAGGAGCGTGAAGCGAGTGGAGATGAAGTCTTGGACGAATGGGATATTATAATCTTGATGTAGGGTAGAGTTCGAGACGTAGTATGGAGCATTTGCAATAACTCTTAGGATTTTGGATTGGAAGGATTGAATACGTTGGATGTTGGAAGGCTTAGCGGCACCCCAGAGTTCTGCACCAGATCCAGATCGGTCGTATTAGTGTTTTATAGAGAGTCAGTTTATTCTCTGTTGTGAGCTGTGAACGCCTGTTTATAAGTCTGTATTCAGAGTCCGTAGCGTCTGTTGAGTTCTTGTCGTTTGATTTTTATATGTTGGCTCCAATTAAGTCGTGTCAAAGCTTTATGTTTTTGTTTTTAGAAATGACCCTACTTGGCGAAAATAAGATGTCTTAAACCCAAAAACAAGAGGTAACTCCCTTCTGAATTCCCTAAAATCCGTTTAGTTGTTTTGACGTGAGAGTAGGGAAGAAAATACGCGGGACGATGTCAAAATCATCAATAGAGTGACATAGTTCGAGAAATAACATACCGATTAGCGCCAATGACCTCAACAGTCGACGAGTAGTGAATAATAAAAGAAGAATAATGTAGCGATATAAAGTTTTTAAAAATTGGAAATGAGAAACAGACAACTCCTTTTTGACGGACTACTATGATTACTCTTGGGTGACTGGAAAAGTAATATATATTTTGATATTAATACAGAGTTAGATAGTAAATCACAATTATCTTTATATATATAAACGGAGTTTGAATNAAAACTATAAATAAATAATTTACATAAATTACAACATATAGCTCCAATGTTTCTTTGATAGCAGAGTGAGATTTATAGGAGAAAGTCAAATCGCAAGTCTCGAGACTGATAGATTTCTGACTCCACCATGAGAAAGATCATATTCTATCTTACAGAAATGATTGAGAATCAAGCAGGGATGGAATTTGGGACCTTGAACCTGTTTAGTAACCATATGCAAACCCCCAAGACCCCCAAGACTGCAATATGAAGCAGCTTCCATTTCCAGTCCCAATATTTTTTATTTCTATATAATCTCTTTTACTTCATTTCATATTCTTTATTGGAAATTAAAGATTGTCATCAGTCCTTATTCGGATTGTATTCCTATTCATATGGGGAAATTAAAGAAAAAACCAATAACAACCCTTTCTTATTACTGTTTCATATCTATAAACTCCAAATTCCTATCAGTTAATATAAGGATTCTAAAAGGGGGTGTACAAAAATTACCCTTTTTCAAGCAAAATGTGTATTATTATAGTTTTTATATAAATTACAACTAGTACTTAAAGTATATTCCATGACCAGAGTTAAACACTCTGTTTCCCGAGAATTGAAATAGTTCTTGGGAAATGACGTAGTTAATACAGCCGGAGTAATGAATTTCCTTAAGGAGATAGGCATGTTTAAACATATATGAATTTATTTCTTTTTTTTCTCTAATGATTTGATTTTTTGGTGACTCGGACGCTTGGACCTTAGTAACTGCAGTCGTCCAAAATTCCTCATCCTCCTCCTCCTATAGTCCATTTTTATCTACCGTCATTAATCGTCTACTAGCCAATTGCTTTATCCCAAGCTGAAAGTATTCCTTGAGGTGGCTGTCAATGGAAAACTTGGACCACAATTCCAACTTTCAACGCAAAATTATCAATGAAGAAAATGCGTCATTGATCACAACACACAATGTTCACAAATTTCTAACCTTGAGCTAATTGCTGGAGAGTAAGTTCGTGAGAGACCAGTATAATGTTCTCATGACATTATCATTTTTCTTCTTTGAAAAAAAACTACTAAACTGAGGCTTTTTGAACAAGTTGAAAGGAATTTAACAAGCTTAGAGAATGCTCTAAACGGATTATTAAGTATTGCTAAGTATTAAATAGGATTATAAAATTTACAGTCCTTTGAAATACTGAATTTAATACAACAATAATTTTTTTTAATTAATTATTATTCTGATTTGAGAGTGGTGACATTGGTCACCTTCTCTCCTCATGTGATTGTCATTAATGTCATTTTTTTACTATTCACTGTAATTAAATTACTAAATGTTTTTTATTTTTATTTTTAACAGAATGTAATATGTAAATAAAGGTTAAAAAAATTATTATTATTAATTATTCATAGGCATAGTAATAACTTACCTTTTGAGATATAGAACACATGCAATTGAACTTAGAATTTTGTCAGTCCCATATGTGTCTTAGTATCTATCCAGATATCTATAGTATCTATTATCTCACCAAAAAGTTCATCATTATTTTATACTTAGGATACCATAGACTGTCAGTACTTATCACTTAATTAATTAGACAGTGGATTGGGCCCCAATTAGCACCATTTATCATTATTTCTGCTAAATTATTTAATACTTTTCTCCTGCCTAGGGCCGGCTTCAAGCCTCTCAAAACTCTCGTTAGAACCCCACATGTGAAAACGTGTTGTCGTATACATTCCTGCCGATACATCCCAGCACTTCAAACTTCATTGATAACTAGAAACATCTACTAAATGTAAAATCTGTACTGTACTTCTCCTTGTAAGCCATTTCGACAAGCTTAGTAATAAAGTACATATGTCGTTGCAGGATCGCACAAGAAAAAGGACAAATGATCTGCTAGATGTTTATTGAAACATAGTTTCGCCTTCTACGAAATAGATATGTTTTCGCATATCCTAAAAAAACAATTATTAAAAAGTTCTCAAGAATAAAAGAAGGCTTTTGGAAGCCTCTTATGTTTCTAAGTTAATTTAAGACACATTTTTCAAGCCTTTACAGTTATTACTCAGGTTCATTAGGAATTTAAAACAAATCGATTTAAATTGATAATTTACTTATTTATTATTATTTCATAATATGGATATCATTAGATATTAACG
>KZ807448.1:219379-233643 GCA_000696205.2 Oncopeltus fasciatus
CATAAGTGGTAAATGCACCGGCCCGGATAGCAGGGGATCCAGGTTCGAGTCCTGGCTGGGACAGTTAGATTTTTTATTCTGTTCCCTTGCACTAAAAATTATCTAAATTTACGTGGGATTAAAGACCACAAAATAAATATTATTTACAGAATATAGTTTTCTCTTTTATTTTGAACAAAGAATAATTGCTATAATCATTATCATTAATACGATTTACAATTTTTTTATTCGTTGCGACAGCACATTATAGAACAATTTTTTTTTTTTTTAAAAGATAAATAAATACATTTCGCTTCCTTAACTAAATAAAAAGTTAATAGAGGTTAATTTCAATAACTTAAAATCATAAAACCCAACATAAATGGTCTAGGTTTTTCTGTCAAGACATGTGGTATTTGGCTCTTCTCCCAGTCAATAATCAAATACTTTTTCTTAAGTGTTTTCTGATATCATGTTTTTTACCTTATAAATTACTTTAGAATAAGAATAAAGCAAATGAACCAGATAAAAATAGAAAACAAATTATGTTGCAAATAAAGTGCTTTATATGGTGAGTAGGAGTGGGAGGGGGGTGATGGAGAGAGAGTGATGGGGAGAGGGAGATAGTGGTGGGGGGAAGGGCGTTGGGGTGGGAAGGGGAAGAAGGGATCTAGAAGGGAAGGTAGAGGAAGAGGGGACTAAGGAAGGGGAAGAAGGGGTACGGAAGAGGAAGAAGGGGGCAAGGGAAGGGGAAGAGGGGGCCAGAGGGAGGAAGGATGAGTGTGTGGGGGGAAGGGGGCGAGAGAGAGTGACCAAAATTTCAAAGCTTAATATCTTCGTTATTAATAGTGTAACGAAAAAAAATTGTATAGAATAATAATAGGTGTAAAATGATGTTTTTTAACATTTATGTCCTATAGTATTTTATAAAAAAATCCATATTAAGGAAGATATCCTAAATTGTTAATTTAAGTGCTGGTCGGGCCTACTACTTTTAAAATATATAAACTAAATTTGGTATTTGGGCTTCGTTTCGAAAATTGTAAAACGGATTTCACCAAAATCAAATGAGGGGTAGCAGCAGTTTAATGGGAGACCGAATTTAATAATCATCATTATCTTTGATATTATTAGTATGAAAAAGTTTATATCACAGAATGGATGCAAAATTTAGTTTTATATCATTTATGTTCTGTAAAATCTTAACAAAAGTGGCCAATAAGGATGATATTTAGCAATGAAATAAGACGGCTGAGCGTCGCTCCCTTTTTTCCTCCAGATTGGCCTAATGCTAATCTCAGGGATATAAGTTTTTACCTTCGTAATACTTTTAGCTTTTAAGGTCATATAAGTAGTTTAATCTCATCTACAGCCATGGTACACCAGAAAAGGTGTAAGGTGAGCACATTAATCTGTCCTCTTGAATCCTAGGAGTACACCTAGAATTCTATGGGTCATTACGAAACTGAAATATTGGGAAAAAAATTAATATTGCACATTCAATATTGAATCTTGGCTCAGGTGCCCATTAGCTCAACCACTAGACTACCTTGCCCAAACAAATAAGTAAATATACGTTATAATTAATATATTAGAATAATCCTTCCTAATTTTGATATACATTCAGATTTCTTGAAATTTACATCTATTTCATACTTTTTTTTAGAACGTCTGCCACCTATAATGCCCACAACGTAGTAATTTTTTGTAATACTTTAGGGTAAAATGTCTTAAACTCACAAACGCAAAATCAAAGAGGTCAATCACACTTATTCTACATAAAATAACTGTTAATAGTAATAAGCTTAGGAAATATGGAAATAGAGATGCACCATTCATGTTAACAGAATCATAACATCTACCAAATTAGCTATCAAAATTCAAAACAAAAATTTAAGAGAGATTTTTCTTTTTCATCTACTATAGCCAACCTTTCAATGTTTTTTTCAGTTATGAATATACGTTTTGCCTTAATTCTGTCCATCCTAGTGACATGACAACTGAAATTACATGACAAAGCACTTTAGTTTTAATGATAAAAAGATTCATTTTTATTCACAATTAAGAAGTTTTACCGTTTTTGACTGAACAATATGAAAAGGATACTTAGTAGAGAATTTGTTAGGGTTTGTTTAAGGTTGATCCAAAAAATACCACTTAAAGAAATGTATTTTTTATTATCTACTGAAGTTTCGGCTTACAGTGTAAGCCACCTTCAGAGCTGTTGAAATACAATGTCATAAGAAAACATGATAAAAACAAAAATATTATATGACTTAAATTATTATTACATAAAATTTGACTTATTTAAAAGTAATGTGATATAAAATGCTTCGAAAAACAATAACAAAATCTATAGAAAGTTCATCACAACTACCTATCATGAAGGCGAGAGGGGACGTGTTATCACTTGGATCAAATCTTCATGACTGAAAGATAAGGTTTAGAAATTAGGAAAACTTAAGATGGACAAATGGAGGGTGAGCCGGTACAAAGGAGGGGGTGACCTGCATCAAAGTGGGCGATACCGGAAAAAATAGGTAGGAATTATTACGGACAAGTACCCTTAGGATCTAGGGGACAATTGGACCGGTTGATTTAGGAGCAAGAATGATAGTTTTTCAGAATGTAGAAAATGTTTGAATACGTTAAAGGAATTTGTTCTATGTCAGTTCTGTCGTTAACTGTATTGTGCTGTAAGTTTATAAGTACAGTTCCAGATAATAGGCGTTTGCGTTCCTATGAACGCATGAATGTTAAGTGGACAGAATGGTAATATTATCGAAGTCAAATGTGTTTCCTTCGTGAATGAGGGCAGTTTTTAATTGTTTTTGTTAATCTCATTTTTGTGATTTTTGATTCTATAGGAAATAGGGTTTTTCGTTTGCCCAATGTATGAACCATGGCAATTAGGATTAGAATTGGTTCTGTTAGGAAAAGGGATGGGCTCGGAAAAAACTTTCCGTTTGAATTATGAGAAGGAGCTTCTATATGTAGTAAAGTGTCATTACAATGGTTGTGGAAGCCGAGAGCAATTCAAGTAGGGCGAAACCAGGTGACGTACTATCGTTGTACGCGGCAGTTAAGGCTATTTGAATGGAGTTCTAAAATCGATGAATACTCTGGCAAACCCACAGGCTTCTTCACCTAGGTCGTACCACTCTATAAAAATCGTGAGATTCAGCGAGAGATAATTTCGAGGAGATAACCACACAAATTTTGCCTTTAGAGAGTCAAATATGTTTAGTCCTAACAAAACATTTTGTTGACTAGGATTGACAGTAAACTCTCTAAAGCTTTTTCAACTAACACCTACACACAAGCATGTTACCTATACGTGCTGCATTGAAAATTGTGTAGAATGAAAAAATTATTTTGGGAATTTTGGATTGAAGGAATTGTATATTGGATATTGGAAGGCTTAGCGGAACCTCACAGTTTTGCACTGTGATTGCACGAACAATGCCAGATTGGTCGTATTATGGTCTTCTAGATAGTCAGTTTTTTTTCTAGTGTGAGCTGTGATCGCCTATTTATAAGGCTGTTTGAGAGTTCGTGGCGTCTGTTGAGTTCTTGTTGCTTGATTTTAGTATGTTCACTCCAGTTTAGTCATGAGTCAAGGTGGAACCCAAGGTAACGGATTGAATTGGAGAGAAGTATAGGGATGTTACTGTATATAACATTATCAGGAGAATATTTTCTTAATGAAAATTTACCTGAATGCCTTTGAACTCATTTATTTTAATTCTCTATTTGCTGCACCACTGCTAATAGCCTGAAGGAGGTTTTGTAAAATATCTAAAGCATTTTGGAATTAGGATGAGAATAGAGGATCTCTTTGTCATCAGCAAAGAATTAGTCATGAACATATGATCCAGGTGGCAAGACATCCTCTTTCGCCTTCATGATAGCTATGAAGATGGCTTACAATGCAAGCCGAAACGCACAATCGGCAGATAATTTTTAAAAACACACTTTTTAAATTGTACTTTGGATCAAAACATCCACTAGAAATGTGTTCAAGTTAATTTCCAATTGTGGAAAAAAATGTTTTCTGAAATTGTGAAATTTAACAATATTCCTCTACCACTCTCAAATTCCAAACTTACATGTGTCGAACATACTAAAATTAAAAGACAAGAATTCAATCGACGTCAAGGACTCCTATACAGGTTCATAAATAGGAACACCAATCTTACAATAGAAAACAAACTGACGCTCTACAAGACATTCCTACGACCAATACGGACATACGGTGTATAAATCTGGGGTGCCGCCAAGCCTACCAACATCCAAAGAATCCAGTTCTTTCAATCCAAAACCCTCAGAATAATCGCTAATTCTCCCTATTACATATACAATTCCTCACTTCAAAACGATTTTAATATCCCTTTTGTTCAAAACCTCATTTCTTCCCGCTTCACCCTTTTCCACAGTAAACTGCCATACCGTCCTAATGCACTAGCACAGACCCTGTCCTCGAACTCCAACCCCAACAAACCTCCCTGTCGACTTATACGAAGCCTCGTGACCTCCTGCGAACATAGTTTGTAAATAATTTGAGAGTAGTGTCATTGATCATATTCTCTCCTTATGCTATTGTCATTGAACTATATTTTTTTTTTTCATTGTGGTGATCAAATTACAAAATGTTAATTAACAGAGTGTAATTAATAAAGATTTTTAATAAAAATAAAAAAATAAATAAAAATGCACAATGCGTTGTCATTTAAACAACTACAGCATTACCGAGGTTATTTCTGGAGTCTTAATAGTTAAGGACATGAACCATAGTTCCAAGACCACCCATAAATAAAATTCAGAGACGATCTGATCACATGAAGGGTAACTTATCCCCCTGGGTTGGTTAACAGCTAGCTGTAGATGATAAATCTTGTCTTAAACCACGTAACTACTAATTCGTTATTCCAACAACATATTTCACATCACTTCCACTCAAGCAATTAAAAACTTTTAAAAAATTGAAGTAGGAAAAAATTTTAGAGCAAGATTTCATTATAAATCAGTTTTACAACATCGTCTTTTTAAGTAATTAGGTTTAACAAATTATTTATATTCTATAATTGTTTTCGCATTGTAAATAAAATTAGAATATCTTCAATACTCGGCTGTTCATTTTTAAGTGATTATTCATTTTCTTTTATTTGTTCGAAAAACTAAAAGTCGAGTTTTCAACTCTGTTATCATCCCATGAAATTTTAATCTGCAGAGCTATGATCGTAAATAATTTTTTAATTTGATACATCCAGAATTGTACTGTAATAGTTTTATCACTTGGTAAGAGGTGTACACCTTCGTCCAAATAAATATTAATTGAAAAAAAAGAAATTTTACTCGGTGCAGAGTAGGAAACCTATTCAAAAAATGTGCACTCTCTGTTGTAACTAGCTGAAAAGTGAATTTTCTGTAGAATTTAGAGCAGACATTAGTCAATTTATTTTACATAAATTTAGCAATAAATGTTCTATAAGCCTTTTACAGGCAGTAATTAACTAGTAGCGAAAATATGTTCCACATAAAATTAATTGGCGTTAAAATTGAATACGACCATTAGATCTTATTAAAAGAGATATTACTGAAAGATTTAATGTATTCAATTAAACATTGGGAGCTTCAGACATCCAATTTATTTTCTCGAATATTTAGGAAATTATGATGTCTTAATTAACTGCAACTTATCGAGCTCACATTTGGCTTAAGATAGACAAGTGAAGAATGGGGGTGTGAGGCGGTAGGTACAAAGGGAGAGCGTCCTACATCAAAGGGGGAATACCAGGAAATTAGGTAAGAATTATTTTGAATAAGGAACTAGAAGACAAGTTAGAAAGATTAATTTAGGAGGAGGGTTAATGATTTTTCAGAGTCTTGAAAGTGTTTGAATAACTTGAAGAAATTTGTTTTACGTATGTCAGTTCGTTAACTGCAGGCAGCTCTTCCTTAGAACCTACTGCCTCACACCCTCCACTCTTCACTTGTCCATCTTAAGTTTTCCTAATTTCCAAACCTTACCTCTCAGTCATGAACATTTGATCCAGGTGACAACACATCCCCTCTCGCCTTAGGTGAATTTTCTACACATTTGTTACTGTTGTTCCACAGCATTTTAAACCTCATTACTTTTAGTTAAGCGTCAATTTTATGTAATAATAATGTAAATCATAAATTTTTTTTTTGTTCTTCTTATATTTTTTTTCAACAGCCCTGAAGATGGCTTACTAAGTAAGACTAAATTTCGGCAGATAATAAAAAATATATTTTTTTTTTTTATAGCCTTGACCGAACCCTAACAAATTCTCTATAAAAATCTCTACATTAGAAAAACTCCCCATTTGAAGTGCAAATTAAGCTTTGCTTGAAGCAGCTAGTTACTTGTAGTATAGATTAGAGAATTTTTTTCAAAATCGTTAGAGCCATTTAACATGATATGTTACAGGTTTTCATTCAGACAAGTAGGCTCCATATTTGATACACTGGCAAGTAAAAGTCACAAGAAAATAATCCACTCGTTAAAAAGATACATTTTTCACAGATAGACCAATTACTAAATATGGGATCTCCAATACACAATGTAAATACAGAATTAGAATACTATTCTTGTTTTAATTACACTGCACAACAAAAAAATATTTTTTGAATGTTTCCTACACTAAATTAGTCTATTTCTACTAATTTTGGGGTGATAAAAACGAAAATAACATTGAAAAATTTTTATTAGCTCTGGTTTTTGAGATATACAGCACTTAATCTTAAAGAGNTAATAGGTAACAACTTACAAGGTAGTTTCAGCAGGCTGCTCGATCCTCTCACTCATCTGCAGTTTTTCCTCCAAAGCGGCCCTGAAATTAAAGGTCTCTAACTCGGCCAAGAGAAAAACCCAAAAATTCAGAGCTCTTACCTTCTGGGAATGCGTGGCAGCCGTGAGTGGACGAAGAGTAGTGGACTGTATGGTAAATGGGAGGCACATAAGGCGGCACGAAATAATAAGACTTTTATAAACCGAAATGGATACGTTAAACACTGTGTACTACTACTGGAAGTAGAGTGGTTTCTGGAAGCAGAGTTCTCCTATGAGAGCTGGAAGCAGAGTGTCTCCTATGAGAGCTGGAAGCAGAGTGAGAGCTGGAAGCAGAGTGAGAGCTGGAAGCAGAATGTCTCCTATGAGAGCTGGAAGCAGAGTGAGAGCTGGAAGCAGAGTGAGAGAGAGGTAGGGGGACACTGCATTTTGGCGATAAGGCTCGCGAGTCCAGGTGAGTCAGCTCCTGTACCGAGATTAGGGCGCTCGGGACTGATAAAGGAGGATTACGGCGCGAACATCTCCATTTGCCACACCATTGTTTGATTGTTTCGAGGTGATCCTGAAGGTTTTTGGAAGCAGTTTTAGGATCGGGATGCGAGGATAGGATAGCTTTGTCGTCCGCAAATAGAGCTAAGAACCCTCTTAGCTCTATTTGCTATTTCCACCAGAGTGGGTAGGGATGTCAGCAGTGTACAGGATTAATAGGGTAGGTCCAAGCACACTACCTTGAGGAACTCCCGCTTCCACTTGGTAGAAATCGGAGTAATCTAATCCTTGCCGAACCCTAAAGAAACGGTTGGATAAGTAAGACTTAAGGATAAGTTAAGTGTTATTAGGAAGTATGAATTTCAGTTTAAACAAGAGACCACTGTGCCAGACTCTATCAAATGGTTGGGAAACATCCAAAAAAGCTCCTGGGCAGTACTCTTTGCACTCAAGGGAAGAGGAGATGTAGTCTACGACGATAAACACCTGCTGGACAGTAGAATGCTTACGTTGGAAGCCAAACTGATGATTTGGGAGGATATTGTAGGGTTCAATGGAAGGCATCATTCGTATTAACAGAATTTTTTCGAATACCTTAAAAAGTGAAGAAAGGAGACTTATAGGACGGTAGGATGAAGGATTATGTGGTGGTTTTCCAGGTTTGGGAAATAATATTATGTCGGAATATTTCCAGAGGAGTGGGAAGTGTTTAGTTCGGAGTATACAATTATAGATATAGGTAAGGAATATAATTGCCTTCTTGAGAAGATTACGGAGAATTCGACCAGTGATTAAGACATATCCGGGTGATTTGCGCTTAGGCAGACGAGAGATTATATACTTGACATCGGAAGGTGTTACTGCCTTGATTGGTAAAGACATAGGTAATGGCATGTCCAGAGACTCCTCAGTCTCCATGGTATTGGACAGGTCTAAGGGGTCTAAATGAGGAGTAAATGTTTGCTTGAGGTGCTGGGCAAACATTTTGGCCTTGTCTCCTCGGCGCAAGGGGGTAGAAGCTTCATGGCTCTTAAGGATTCTGCGAGTAGCAGTCCAGAGTGATTTGTCTCCTACTGAGAGGGAAGACAGATGGGCATTAAAAGCCTCATTTCGTAAAGCATCTTATTTTTGCTTTACTAGCCTGGATAGACGATTAAAGACTGCGATCTTTGGGGTGTCTATATTTTTGGAACAACGCCCTTGAGCGGCGTTTCGCTATTATGAGCTTTTTAAGCGAATCTGGGAGTAGCTTTTGGGACGCAGAAGAGTATTTGGTAAAGTTTGGTTTGAGATTAGCCATACATATGCATTTTTAAAGGTTTATGGTAAAGGAGTATATTCAGAGGTCAAGAGACTCTTACATGAGAGTCCAGTCGACTGGACCATTAATGAGGGGGGGGGGAGGCAATTGTTTTGGAGTAGGGGTCAAGGATAACGTAAGGAGAGCTAGGCTGTGGTCAGAAGAGAGTTCGTTTAAGATAGAAGCAGAATAATTAAGAGGAGTAAGGTTTTTGCGTATGAAGAAGTTAGGATATCAGGAAGGCGGTTTACGTCAGAGGGCAAATAAATGGGAGAGGAAGGACTAATTGTGGAGAGGTTTTGGGATGATACTGCATCATATAGAGATTGACCAAGAGAGTTGGTCGTTCTCGATCCCCATTGCAGGTGAGGCGGCAAGGAAGCGGGTACCGAGGTCTTTGAGGAAAGTGGAAAATTCTGGTGTAGTGATTGGCTTATTTGGAGGACAATACACTGCTGAAAGTGTGGTAGGATAAGAGGTTGTAGAAATTGACACTGTTGTTGATTGAAGGGGCTCTGTGGGAGTGGAGGGTAAAATATGATGGGTATAGGATTTCTTGATAAGAAGTGTGGAAGCCAGTAATTTTTTGATTATTTCGTTTAGTTAGTCGTGTTTCTGTCAGTAGAACTACGTCTACTTTTTTGTTGTCGAGTACTAGTTTGAGTTCGTCAGTATGCGTCCGGATGCCGTTAGCATTCCATAGAAGGATAGAAAAGGAATTCTTGGATGGGGGAATCATGGTGTGGGAGTTGGTAGGGTCATTTTGGTTGCCAGGTTGGTCAGGAGGGATATGAGAGGTGTGATGAGGGAGTTAAGTTGTGAGAAGAAGGAGTGAAATAAGGTGTGGAGATCATTAGATGAGGGTTGAGTCGGGACGTTAGAGATAGTGGGTCGCTCCCTCTTGGGTGGGGGATGCGTTTGTGGTTGTGACTCGTCTTGTCTGGAATGATCCTGATTCATTCGAGCGTAGGACAGTCCTGGTTTGACGAATCTTGAGGGCGGAGGTACCACTTTCCGAACCTGAGCTGCAGTCTGTGGTTGACGAGTAGGCAGGGTCCGCTGTTTCAGCTCCCTGTACACCTGACAGCCCTTGTAGTTGGAAGGGTGATTTTTTAGCTCAGCGCACATGTAGCTGGAATGTTGCGGGATTTTGGGCAGCTCGTACTGATGAGAGTGCCTCCGCATTTGACCCACCGTGGAGAGTATTCACAGTAGGCTTTTGTATGACCATATTGCTGGCATTTGTGACATTGTAATATTTCTCGACGTGAATGTGGCTTCTCGACTCTTACTCTACAGTGACCGAGCGAGGTTAAGATGTAGATCTCTTGCCCGTTGGGCGTAGGCTCCAGGTCCACAAAGAACATTGGCAGGGGTGATTTAGAGGCAGAGGTCTTGCCTCTCTGGGATCGGCTTATGATCACGTTTATGGCGTTTCTAACACTGAATCCCAAGTCAGTAAACTCCTCCTTGATGATGTCTGGAGAAGTAGTGTGGTGGAGATAACGAATCACTACTGTTACAGCCCTCTCTTCTTTGAACTGGTATGTGTGGTGCTGCGCATTCGTTTCTTTTAGGTATTGTATTATTTTTTTATAGGTGTCGGGGCTATCAGGAATTATTTTAGTATCTTGCTGCCTGTTGATACACGAATATCTGTCAGACCCTACTCGCTCGTTCAACTGGGAGCACATCAGTCTGATGTCGTTCAGATTTCTGATGGGATGGGAGGTCACGCCCTGTGAGGTGCTGTGGCGGGTTGACATTGCGTTGTTTCGCTCGGTGGGGGTTCTGGTCGCTGACCGGTGTCTGATCTTGTCTCTCGGAGGTGTCATGGGTCCGCCCCTTCGCTTGCCTTTACCTCCGCTTGATATAACTTGATGGTAGTAATTACCTCCCATCATAGGGTGTTAATAGAGAAAAAAATAAAACTCCGAGCCTCGAACCGGGACGTGGACCTCGAGAGCCCTGTACTGAGTCAGTGGCCTTAGTGAGGGAGGGGACAGATAAGACAGACAAGTCTGAACCCTGCCTGCCCGCTTGGGCTGGCTATTATATAAAAGTTTGTCTTTATTCACTGATTTGTGGGTGATATCGGCGACGTAACTTCTCCAAACTTCACACACTTGTTGAGCGCACTTAGTCCTCGTAGCCTATTAATTTTCAGGGCATAACGCTGCATACAACATATAAATAGTATTTGATAACAGGGAGCTACACAAACGTGGTGTTCAATGGCCAGGACTCACCGGTACTAGAAAAGAAAAAAATACTTTTTTTTGTTTATCAACCTTGACCAAAAAAATTCTCTACTATTGAAAAACTCTCTATTTGAAGTGATAATTAATTTTTTGCTTGAAGCAGCTAAAAACTTGTGTATAACAAATTTGATCCAACAAGCGAGGAAAGGCTAGTACGCCACGACTGAAAGTGAAAAGGGGCCGCTGAATCGTCCTTGTTATATTCTTAATTATCTTCCACAGAAGTGGGGGCACGGGGGTCTTTTGGTTAAGGTACTGGAATCCGAAACCAAAAGTCCAGCTCACTGTGCATTGTTTTAGTGTGCTGAGATGGCTTCGCGTCCCCCTGGGCCAAAATGCTTGAACTTACTAGGAGTGGAGTCAAAGTAAAGAATGTATTTTAATTATTGTTATTTTTGTTGTTGATTAAATGTATTTATCTCCTCTGTCATCAAATTACAAAATGTTAATTAACAGAGTGTAATTAATAAAGATTTTTCGTTTAAGATAGAAGCAGAATAATTAAGAGGAGTNTATATTTATAAACTAATAAAATCAACCCAATTTGCCATTCTTAGTCGTTAAAAAATTATGTCAAAAGGTAATTGTTGGTTAACTAATGTTTCATTGTTAATTGTGGTAATTGCTATTGTTCTCTGCAAGTGGAAGTTAAACTATGCAAAGTTTACATCAATGGAAAGGTTTTATTTATTTATTGTTTACTGGATAATGCTTAATGGTTTTATATCTAATTATATTTTACACCCGCTTTAAATTGTCATCAGTTAAACATTTTTTATTGTTATTTATTTATATTTGCATAAATATATTTTTATTGGTGATATAAAAGATCATATAACCTAAAATTTTAATTCTTTACTTTTTATTTCTCATTAAAGCCTACTCTGTAACCAATTAATTATGTATTAATAAAGGAATAATTAAGCGATTAATATGAGCACCTATGAATGAAATTGTTTTATTTAACTAAATGATTGTTATTTATCTTAAGCGAAGAAGCATGAGCATTACCAGTTTTATGAATATCCAAAGTGGTGCACTTTTCCTGGGGAAGATCGTGCGGCTTCCAGGATGGGCGAGGAGTGGCTGGAAGTAAGGCTCCTCAGTCCGGCCAGCCTCCCTGGGGGACACTCTTCAGACTGAGCCTTCCCGCCGAACGGATTTAGATTTGGCTGCCTCACGTGACGAGGACCCACTCCCTCTCCCCTCACCAATCCCCCCCCCCCCCCTAGACTCTTCCTTCTATTGTCATATTTGAAACTAAAGGATTTTGATATTTTTACACGTTCCCTGGCCTATAAAACGTACTGACTGAGCAACATGATCGTTTTCAACGGAAAAGAGGAGTGGGACGATTGTTAATGTTAATAGCTATAGTTCGGATAAGTATGTAATTGTTGAGTAAGGCAATTGTCGAAAATGAAATGAAAAAATATGCTCGCAAGAATCTGTATCAAATATACGGACTTCGCCGGTAGATAAGCAGCCAATAGGCTTCATTAAAAATTAACATAAACTTTTTTTTGTTCTTCTTATGATATTTTATTTCAACAGCCATGAAGATGGCTTACAAAGTCTGCCAAAATGACGGAAGATAAGAAAAATTTTATATATATAACCTTTATTTATATATTACATTCTGTTAAAAAGAATAAATAAAAACATTTTGTAATTTGATAACAATGTATAATAGAAAATAAATTACATTAATGAAAGTCACATGAGGAGAGGAGGTGACCAGTGTCACCACTCTCAAAATATTTACAGACTAGGTCCACAGGAGGTCACGGGGCCATCTTCGTTTGAGTCGACGGGGAGGGTTTTAAGAGTTGGAGTTGGAAGACAAGGTCTGTGCTAGTGGATTAGGATGGTATGGCAGTTTACTGTGGAAAAGGGTGAAGCAGGAAGAAATGAGATCCTGAACAAAAGGAATATTAAAATCGTGGTGAAGGGAGAAATTGCATACGTAATAGGGAGCATTTGCGATTATTCGGAGGGTTTTGGATTGAAAGGACTGGATTTTTTGGATGTTGGAAGGCTTGGTGGCACCTCATATTTCTACCCCGTAAGTCCAGATTGGTCGTAATTAATTTCGTAAAGTGTCAGTTTATTTTCAATCGTAAGATTGGAGTTCTTGTTCATGAGTCTGTATACAAGTCCATATCGTCGATTGAGTTCTTGTCTTTTAATTTTAGTGTGTTCGCCCCATGTAAGTCGTGAGTCTTATGGAACCCAAGGTAACGAATGGAGTTGGAATGTGGTAAAGGAATATTGTTAAATTTCACAATTTCAGGGAAGTCTTTTTTCCGAAACTACAATTTAAAAAAACTCTGTTTATTTATGTAATCTGGAAACAATATCAAACATTCAGAATTTAAAAAAAAACTCCAATTCTTTCTCAATTTTCCAATAAGGAAATCAAGCTATTCATTTTAATACAATAATTTTTGAAAAATGTATTCGATTTTTTTTTACCCCAGAGGTTAAAAATATGGTTTGTTTATATGTAATAAATAAATCTAGTTGGAGGTTCTTTGGCCGTCTAGTATTATGCTGGAGAAATTAATGAGGGTTTCGGACGGATCCAAAAAAGGTGTGGCCATAAACCTCGCTCGGAGATCTCTCCACACCTCACTATCGCACTGATGATGACTTACAAGTTAAAATAATTACCCAAAAATTTTGGGGTATTTTATTTTTCTGATCCTGGACGAAACCCAGTGTAATAAATAAACACACAATAAAATTTTGTCTTTACTTTACATGAATACTGCTGACTTCTATTATTTCCTTTTTTCTATTACAATTAACACAGCCATCTCGGTTACATTTGCCTTTCGCTCTTTGATGTTTTATCAGTCATGTTGAAAACATTTTAATAAAATGACGAATAGCAGTTCATCATATTTAAATGGCGCTTCCGAACTGGAATCCGTAGAAGTTCTTTTGTACATTCATTGGACTTAAAAAAATAACATTTTATGTTGGTTTTTAGTAACTTTTGGGAAAACAAACATTTATTAAAAGATCAGGATACATTTTTTGAGTCGGAACATTTATTATTTTTCATTAAAACAAAAAAAAAACTCTCAAACCTAGACGCAAAGGAGAACGCTGACATCTTCACCAGGCTTATCTTTAACTGGTGAAAACCCAAAATGGGGGAACTCCAAAATCAACTTATTGAGAGTACACTCTGTATATCTAATATATATATATATAAAAGGTATCACATTTCTGAACCGACCTAAAATAAAAAATATAAACAATTAATAATAAATCCAAGTTTATTCGGTGCCTATAACCTACTCCTTTTTTTAAAATATATTTTCCTAGTACACAGAATTTAGCTTCGAAAAAATCGTGGTGAAGGCTGAAAAAAATTGGGTAGGCGGGAATGGGAGATCACTAAAAAGGAATA
>KZ807448.1:264083-281147 GCA_000696205.2 Oncopeltus fasciatus
TTTATCTTCTGCTTTTTTTTTCAGGTCTGTTACCTTATCTAGACATTAACCTGATCACAGTCGACTGGTCAGGACATGGATCGAAGAAGAACATGTATCCTTCGGCCAAATCACAAGTCCCAGTAGTTGGACTCCAGGTAGCCGAGTTCCTCGACTTCCTGACTGAGAAGGGGGAAATCAAGTTGGAAGAACTCCATGTCCTTGGTCATAGTCTTGGAGGACACATTGCAGGAATCGCAGGACGATACGTAACTCTCGGTAAAATAGGAAGGATCACAGGTAAGTCCCTATAGGTTCTCCTTTTGTTAGAATCATTTCCAAGAGCTCTACCTCCTAGAAAAAAAGTAAACATTTTTTTTTTTAATTTTTTTTTTTTTTGGATCTACCTTGACCAAATCCCAACTAAAATCATCTAATAATTTAGATTTTTTCATTCTATTCTATAATTAATGTGTTATTAAACACCACAACTAAAAAAATAATACTTGTAAATAATTTTCCTTCATTTCTGTCTTCTTCATAAATTTCCTTGGAGAGCACATTTCTTAACTTTTTAATTCATACAAAATGTTTAAACCTAGTTTTTGAACTGTTTCTTTTAAGGTCAGAAATAGAATAATTTCCTATATTAAATAACTCTGCTAGTTGTTATTTGCAATACTAACATTGCTACACTAAAAAACATATATCCTCTATATTTAAATTTGAACAAATAAATAATTAAAACAGTATTCAAAGCAAATAAATAATTTTTTAAATAATAATGTACTTATTTACATATTTACCAGTCAATTTGTATTTGTTTTAATTATGAGCTGTTCTATTTATAATCTCTTAACACAACAATGTAATTCTGTTAACAGCCCAGAAGATGGCAATGTTGGCTAAACATTGGTGAATATATAAAAAATGCACAATTTTAAAGAAAGTTGTATAGTTTTTCTTTTCCTGTTTTCTTTATTTATTTTTTTTATAAACTTTTTGGACTAAGCCCAACTACCTCTTAAAATAGTAACAGTTTTTATGTACAACATGGAGTAAACAATTTTTCTAAATATTTAGCACTAGCTTCAATTGAAACCTGTCTTATCATTGGAGGAGGAGATGTACAACAGCATCTTAAGGCTGATTACTTAGATTAATAAGATATTTTGTGCAGAAATTGAGAGACATTGACTGGATATTAATTTTTTTTTAGGAGTATCAATAATAACCTTTAACCTTTTCTTTAAAAAGCGCCAATGACCTCAGCAGTCGATGAAAAAATAAAAAAATAACCTTTAACAAAAAAGAAGTAGAGGGAACGTGAAAAGTGGTAGGCCTTAAGTTCATCTGGGATGAGTGATCAGGCATTTGTGTCATAAAAGATCTATAGGTCGTGGTGACTGAATATTACCTGCCTCACTGGTAATAATTATTTTTAGTTAGCTACTTTATTTTCAAGAATCTTTGGGCAAATTTAAACCTTCTACTAAAACTGATTTAGGCTCAATCAAATAAATCAATTTGAAAATTATAAATATGTGCTATAAAAATAAAAAAAAAGAATAAATAAAAGAAACTCACTAAAATATCAGTCAATAACTGATAATCGGTTATATGCTTGGTATCTAATCCATCATATTGTGATACTAGACCAATTGCAACACCAGCAACAGGACTAGAAATAGGTACACCAGCATCCTGAAGAGCCATACTGCCACCACAAACAGTGGCCATAGAAGATGAACCTAAAATTTAAAGTGAATAACCTTTTCACCATTTCACATACAACAAATAAATATATACACATTTTAATTTTATAAAAAAAATATTATAATGAAACAACAAACCATTAGATTGTAAAACTTCTGATGTGAGACGTATTGTAAATGGAAAATCTTTTGGTATAACAGGCCTGAGGGCTTTTTCTGCGAGTGCACCATGTCCTACTTCTCTTCTTACAGTTGGCCCCACTCTTCCTATTTCTTTTACAGCATAAGGTGGAAATTCATAGTGTAAAAAAAAGTTCTTTTCTTTCAATCCCCTACATCAAATACGATATTTAAAACTAGTTAAAATTATATTTTCATAGAAAAGAATAAATTATATCATAAATAAAATAATAAAACTTTTGTTGGCATATCTGACATAAAAGCCGTTTTCACACATGCGGCCATCTTCACTATGATACTAATGGTTACTAATGGTAACTATGGTACTCACTTTTAACCAAATCACCAAGTAATTAAATGCAACTCTTAACCTCCCTTGTTTTTTTTTTAATAGCAAGAATCATTGCAAGCCTTCATCAAGAATATAGTTTATACCTTATACTTAAGAAGTGAATAATACGATTGTGATAGGACTAAATACTATTTTTTAAAAAAGAAGACATAGATAAAGTTGATGTGGAAACATCTGTTAATTGTCAACTGATGAGAAAACAAACACACTATTATATTCAGAAAATTTAAGAACTGGAGGACTTTATTATCAAAGGATAGCAATCCTAATACTTATTTTAATGACTTCATATGGGTGGATGTGAAGTTATTAACTAAAATAAGACTATTGTAGATAACATATATGAGATGTATAAGTGAGAAGTATTATTGATATTTTCTCAAGCTCATAACAATACTTCTCCCTTATTAAAAGCCATTCAATGATTCTAATAATAAAAAATAATTAATAACTATTTTTTTTCTGTTTTCACAAGTGATTTATATTTATTTATTTTTATAAGACAAATATTAATTTTAAATCTGGTACATGCATTTAATATTTCTTTACTTCCAATAAAGCAAAATGCAGTTCATCAAGATCGCTTAACAGTTTTTGGGGACTACTGCAGCCCTAGAGAATAATAAATATGTTCAACTAATTAATAAAAGCTCAAAAAAATATTATTTTAAAGAAGATGGGAAAAATATGGTAGAAAATCCCTTCATAGTTTAAGGACATGTCAACAAAAGTTCGTTACACAAGAGCAGTGTAATCTTAGAAGATTTTCCATGATTCATTAAATATAGATATAAATATGAGTAAACGAAAAATTTTTGCTCGAGGCCGGCCAAGGAAGAAGAGTGGAGGAAGCATTCATCCATTGTAGTTGCATTCATAAATTTCTTCCTTAACAAAAATTTTCCATCAAAAATTTATCAAACATAATTGTTATCTAATTATATTTTGACATATCCCCATAAAGTTTTTTTGTAACTCAAATAAAAACAAAGATATTACAATTATTAAGTTTGGCTTCCCTCAACCCAGCCCCTTAAGCAACTGATTTTAACCAAAAATAAACTCTTTCAAGGGTTTGGAATGAAAAACCTATATACCAAGTTTGGTTTTTATATTATAAAAATAAAAAGGCCAGCCCAACACGCTGGAATTGAAATACATTCATGCTTTTATTAAATATCTTTCTTAATATACATACATACATATATAAAGTAAACAAGAACAGGTGAGATAAAGAGTGCAGTGAACACACGAAAAGAAAAAATTAAAAAGAGTAAAATTTTAGGGGATTTCTCGCCCATCGTCAGTGAGGAGTGTAGAGAGACTTCCAAGAGAGAAGGGTGAGAAATCCCCAAAAATTTTACTATTAGTAGTTTTTTTTTTGTATATGTGTTCACTGCACTCTTTGTCCAACCTGTTCTTGTTTACTATATATATATATCACTGCCGCAAGTGTTTTATTTTATACTTTATACTTTAGGGCCATGTTTTATGTAGGTGTGTTATCTGTATGCCCTCTATGTGTGTTTATAAGCTCTACTCAACCTTGCATGTGTGATGTTTCTCAATTTCACCATGCTTAGAAGAGGCAAATGAGGGAAAATGCATTAAATCTTTTACTTCAGTGGAACCAAATTACCCAATATCAACCTCACAAATGCCCAATAAATTAAATCAATGAAGTTCCCTTTAATCATTCAAAACTGAATATCAGGTTCAATAACAATCAAAATTGCAGTTACAATTACTTCTCTGCTATAACTGCAATTGATAATTCAAAATGCTTTTGCTGAGCAAAAAATATTAACTATTGTAATAGCTAAACAAACTGTAACTTTCACACTCTACTAATGGAGATTTTCTGACTTCATCAAAAAATTTATTAGTTATTGAGCACAAAATGTTATAGTTATCGATTCAAATCAATTCAGATTGGTCATAGTAATAATTTGTAGAGCGCCAATTTGTTTTCTATTTCAAGATCAGAATTCCTATTCATGAGTCTGTATAGGAGTCCTTGTCGTCGATTGAGTTCTTGTCTTTTAATTTTAGTATGTTCACCCCATGTGAGTCGTGAGTCAAGATGGAACCCAGGATGGAAATGAGGCTTTTATTAGATGCTTTTCATCCAGAGGCTCTGGATTGCTACTCGCAGAATCCTTAAGAGCCATGAAGCTTCTACCCCCTTGCGCCGAGGAGATGGTTTCTGGGCTTCTTCTGACAAAGACAAGGCTGAAATGTTTGCCCAGTACCTCAAGAAAACAGTTAATCCTCATTTAGACCCCTTAGACCCGTCCAATGCCATGGAGACTGAAAAGTCTCTGGACACGCCATTACCTATGTTGTTACCACTCAAGGCAGTAACACCTTCCAAGGTCAAGTATATAATCTCTTGTCTGCCTAAGTGCAAATCACTCAAATATGATTTAATCACCGGTCAAATTCTCCGTAATCTTTCCAAGAAGGCAATCATATTCCTTAACTACATCTATAATTGTATACTTCGAACAACACACTTCCACTCCTCTGGATAAATTCCGACATAATATTATTTCTCAAACTTGGAAAACCATCACTTAACCCTTCATCCTACAGTCATATAAGTCTTCTTCCTTGTAGGTTTTTAGAGGCAGTTTTAGGATCGGGTTCTAAGGTTTTCAAAAAAAATTTGTTAAAAAGAATGATGCCTTCCGTTGAACCCTATAATATCCTCCCAAATCATCAGTTTGGCTTCCAACTTAAGCGTTCTACTGAACAGCAAGTGTTTTGTATCATAGACTACATTTTCTCTTCCCTTGAGCTCAAAGAGTACTGCCCAGAAGCTTTTTTTGGATGTTTCTCAAGCATTTGATAGAGACTGTGCCAGTGGTCTTCTATTTAAACTGAAATACATACTTCCTAGTAACACTTACCTTATCCTTAAGTCTTACTTATCCAATCATTTCTTTTGGGTTGGGCAAGGATAAGATTACTCTGATTTCTACCAAGTGGAAGCGGGAGTTCCTCAAAGTAGTGTGCTTGGACCCTACCCATTCAAGTAGCCTACCTCTTAGCTCTATTTGCAGATGACAACGCTACCTATCTTCCCACCCCAATCCTAAAACTGCTTCTAAAACCTACAAGATCATCTTGATAGCATTCAGAAATGGTGTGGCAAATAGGGAATAAAAATTAATGAAGTGAAATGTGTTCAAGTTAATTTCCAATTAGAAAAGAAAAATTTTCCTAAAATTGTAAAATTTAACAATATTCCTTTACCACTTTCAAATTCCGTTTGTTACCTGGGTTCCATCTTGACTCACGACTCACATGGGGTGAACATACTAAAATTAAAAGACAAGAACTCAATCGACGACAAGGACTCCTATACAGACTCATGAATAGGAATTCTGATCTTGAAATAGAAAACAAACTGACGCTCTACAAATTATTACTATGACCAATCTGAATTGATTTGAATCGATAACTATAACATTTTGTGCTCAATAACTAATAAATTTTTTGATGAAGTCAAAAAATCTCCATTAGTAGAGTGTGAAAGTTACAGTTTGTTTAGCTATTACAATAGTTAATATTTTTTGCTCAGCAAAAGCATTTTGAATTATCAATTGCAGTTATAGCAGAGAAGTAATTGTAACTGCAATTTTGATTGTTATTGAACCTGATATTCAGTTTTGAATGATTAAAGGGAACTTCATTGATTTAATTTATTGGGCATTTGTGAGGTTGATATTGGGTAATTTGGTTCCACTGAAGTAAAAGATTTAATGCATTTTCCCTCATTTGCCTCTTCTAAGCATGATGAAATTGAGAAACATCACACATGCAAGGTTGAGTAGAGCTTATAAACACACATAGAGGGCATACAGATAACACACCTACATAAAACATGGCCCTAAAATAGTTTAAAGGTAATAGTTTCATTTTTGTTTTTATCATTTATAATTGGTTTGCAAAGCAGTATAATAGTACAATTATACATTGCATATGATTTACTAAATTTTTCTAACCCCCCTTCTCTCCCACCTGCTTGTAATAGTCTTGTTAAATTGGCATAAAATATTAGTTTATATTTATATATAATGAAGAAGTAAAATAAAGTAATTTAATAATGCAAAAAACAATCTCTTTAGATACTTATTATAGAAGAAAGAAACATACGTAATTAAAGCAGATACTGCATCCATGTGTAATACTGAATTTAATGAATCCAATGCAACTGTACACAAGACCTGAGTTTGTCCTCTCTGAAAAAAGGCAGACCCATGTAGTGGCTTGAATATATCCGCACTACATTTAATAGGTCGAATTTCAGTGATTTTCCTTCCATCACATCTAAGGTATAAAATAAAATAAACATATATAATGCAATTTAAAGAGAAAAACAAATTGTAAATAAGCATTTAAACTTTACTCAAAATTATAAAATCACCTTATATTGTTTTTTAAGATGAGATTTCTGAAAATTTGTTTAGTAACAATGTTGAAAGCCTCATTAGCAACTTCATTAGAGGTCTCTGGTTGGTCTTCTTTAAGTTTTTCCATAAGATTCATTCTTATTTCTTTAATAGCATCATCACGAGATAGCTTATCATGAGAATAATCTTGAAAAACTTCCTTTACCTTCATTTCTGTTAAGCTTTTCACACCATCTAAAAGAGTACTACTAATTTCAAGAGGTGCTTCAATTTTTCGTTTTGGTTTACCGAATTGTTTCTGTAATTGTGAAATTGACTGAACAATTTTCTGACATTCTTTTACACCAATTTTAATAGCTTTTTGGAAATCTTGTTGATAAACATTATTCGCAGCAGCTTCTATCATTATTACTAGATTCATAGCTGCAGCAACAACTACCATGTTTAATGAACTTTCTAGAAGTTCTCTTCTTGTGGGATTTATAACTATTTTATCATTTATAAGACCAACACGAACTGCACCAACAGGCCCATTCCAAGGAATGTCAGATAATGACAAGGCAGCTGATGCACTATTAATGCACAAAACTTCAGGATCGTGAATACCGTCTAATGCAAGTAAATTACAAATTATCTGTGTCTCACAAAAATAATTTTCAAACAAAGGCCTCAAGGAACGATCTATAAGTCTACTAATTAAAATTTCATGTTCTGTTGGAGCAAGTTCCCTTCTATGAAAATTTAAAGGAATCCTGCCTGCTGCAGCAGCTTTTTGTCGGTAATCAACAGTTAAAGGAAAAAACCCTAAAGGAGATGGTTTATTCTTACTTACAGCAGTGACCATCACAGATGTTTCACCTAATTTTGCTATCGAACAACCATCTGCAAACTGTGCAAACTCACTGCATGAAATATTCATGCTGGATCTATAAAAAAAATAAATAAATAACAATAATAATAAATAGACAAATATTATACACAATGTATTAAATTTAATTTCAGTAGTAAACAACATAAAAAACAAACTGTTAAATAGAAGAGCTAAAAATTTTAAAACAAAAAGTATAAATTATGGGTGATCAATGCTTGAAAAACCAATATCAAAGAATTTGGCCTATAAAATTTTCAAAAATCAAAATTGAAATAAATAGCCTACAATCACTACTTAACATATTGGTGGTGAAGTACAAGCCAGGCAAGGACAAATCTAGGAGACAGAGCATAGGACTAGAATATACTGACAACTGGCTCTCTCCACCCCTTTACTATAGCACTTAGCATGGTTATCCCTTGATTTTTGCAGGTGTAAAAAAGACAGCTAGAGTTTGATGTGAGGGCAAAACTATCTAAATCCTGATTATACTTAAGTCAAGGATTTTGTTTTAATCTTCTCTTACATATTGATGCTATAAATTTTTTCTAGTCCATCACAGAACACAATTTTCTTTCTTTCTGTGCTTCTGTTAGTAGTGACCCAGAGAATTCTTGGTGTTCTATTAGGGAACACCTGACCCTAATTGGGAACCATTCTTCATTGAATGATTAATTATATATATTACTTTAATCAACACTCTTATCAGCCTACAGTCAAAAAAAGGGACATATCAAGTCCTACATTCACTGTGAATTTTCTAAGGCTGGACATCTCAAATTAGTCTAGACATCAGTAGATCAACCCATAATTGAATAATTCAATGGTACAAAGAGATATTAGACAATTAAACTAATTAACAAAAAAAATTATGTGTTAATTATTTATTACACTCAGGTTAAACCTTGGCATGTTTAAAAGTATATAAGTTAACGGAATGAATGGGGATAGAGGCAGCACTAGGTTGATTTATTATCAACATCATAATCAGTACATGCATAGGTTAAAACAGCTATTTCTCTCAAAGAATATTAGGAAAAACAAATCTGTAAAAGTTTACCAGATGGTAGATATTGAATTTCCAAGTCTGTCAATATTTACAACAAAAAAAAATTACTGAAGTTAATGTAACAATCTCATTAAAGATAAAATGAAAATAATATTCTTTGCGAATCATTCACACAGACAGAATTATAAATCATAGAGGAGAAAAATTCTTTAACTGGATAAATATCAACAAGGAGAAAACATGTATAGAAATGGCATCTTAGAAAAAATAATTTAAACTTGTGGTATCAATAATACCATGTAACAAATTTTACAATTATTAATAAATATTTACCTTTCCCCAAATGAAATTGATACAGAATTTCCATTTCTCGTGCAAAAATATCGCGTAAATGAAAATTTATTAAGAGATTTAAGAATAGTATGATATCTATAAGTATTATTAAGAAACGACATATCGGAACCCCAATAAAAAAAACTTAAATAAAACTATTGGAACTTAAATAAAATTAAATCCTAGCTTCCAACCTAGCCAACTGTAACCTCTTCCCGGCTTTGCCAAGTTTGACAATACTTTAGAGATTGCAAATGTTATTTCACATAGAGGTACAAGAAAGCCAGTATACCGACCTAAAGCCTATCTTGGTAAAGAGAAAATTAAATTGAATGTGACTGCTAATTACGAACTGGCGTGTTCAAAAGAAAGTATGCCAGCTAGTGGGATCATAGTAACATCACAAAAACATTCCACTCATTTAGTTATTTAATAGCTTGGTTTAAGGAAACAAATAATGTGTCAGAAGCTTTGGCTACAGAAACAAACGATAACATTTTAGAGCAAAATATATAACTTTTAATGAATGTGCTTGAATATCAATAATTAACAAGCCATCAGAAATATATCATTGAAAAGGCAAGGATGACGATATATCGAGGTTCTTACTATTAAACAGAATGTTAGTATGCAAGAAACAAAGCTCACTTTTATTGTTTAATCATCTTAATCAACCGCTTCTTAAGGGAAGACCTTAGTGTATCCTTTGCCTTTGTGTATTCTTGGTAATACCCGTGGTTGATTACATTACTTAAGCCGGATGCATAATAATTTATACACAATATATTCATATCAGAGCCGACATTTAGTGAAGAATATTAAAAGTTGTTAACAGCTCTTATGATTTTTATAAATATTCACCAGTAAAACATTTTTTCAAGAAGTATCCGGAAGCCTCCTGCCTACCCGCTAGATGCACGGGTTAAGAAACAGATTTATTCACTTAATTTCAGGAATCTGGAGTTCAATTTGGTTTGATACCTTTTCAGATTAAAATTATCTACTGGTGATAGAATTTGTTCTGTCATTGATCCCTTAATCAATAAATTTTTTTACGTGGTAATTGACGGTGAATTGGTGTAGGCATTGCTGAATTTGGACAGTAAAGAATTGTACACTTCAGTTGTCTTCAAGGAGATTCTGAGATAAAGGGACTCTTCAAGTAAAGTTATAAATAATGGCCAGTCTACGGGACCATTTATTAAGGCTGGTGGCATTTATATAGTGATAGGTGTGAGAAATAGTGGGAGGAAGATAGGGTTGTGGTCAAAAGAAAGATTATTCAAAGTTTCTAAGGAGTGATGGAAGGGAATAAGACTTTTACAAATGAAAAAATCTAGGATATCAGGAAGACGGTTTACATCAGTGGATCAGTAGGTAGGAGAGGACGGATTTAAAGTGGAAAAATTACGAGAGAAAACAGCATCATACAGTGCACGGTTACGAGAGTTGGTCGTTCTCGAGCCCCACTGCAAGTGTTTCGCATTATAATCTCTGCTGGAGAGGAAACGGGGACTCAAGCTTTGAAGTTTTGTTTAAGCTGATTTGAGGTGATGGATTTGTTAGGAGGGCAGTACACTGCAGATAGGACAATTGGAGATATGAAAGTTTTATTGGACACTGAAGTAGACCGAAGAGAATCTGTGGGAGTGGAAGGTATTAAATAATGAGTATGGGAAGTGCGAATAAGGAGCGCAGTTCCACCATGATGTCCGTCTGTGTGATCAGTTCGGTGTGTATTTTATCCTAGTATCTTGAACTTTTTGTTCTTGTTTAGTCGTGTTTCATTAAGTAAAAGTACGTCTATATCTTCACCTTCTAGAGTCAGTTTGAGTTTATTTATATGTGTTTAGATGCCGTTAGCATTCCAAAGTAGAATGGAAAAGGAACTCGGAGGGAGTGGATTCATTTTATAGCGGAAAAGTCATAGTTGTGACTATGGCAGTCAGGAGGTTTATAAAAAGAGTGATGAGGGTACGGAAATCAGAGGAAAGACTAAAGCATGGCTTAGAGGTTATTAAATGTTGGTGGTAGAGGAGGAACATGAGAGATGGTAGGTCGCTCCCTTCTAGCTGGCATTGTGGAAGAGGTTCCTCTTGGATTGGCTGGGTCACCCGGGAATAAGATAACCCCGAGTTCACTTTTTTGGCAGGGGGTGGTTGATGTCTTCGAGATGAAGGCGATGTGCTTTGTGTAAGTGTAAGCTGAGTCCTTCGCTTTAAATCTTTGTAGATCTGGCAACCTTTTAGCGGGATGATTTTTCTGGCAGAGATCACAGACAGCAGGTGTACTGCGAGACTTCTGAAAGTTCACTGTGAGATGAGTCCCTCACATTTGACACATCGGGCACCTTACTAACAGTAACTCTTTGTGTGGCCGTACTGTTGACATTTGTAGCACTGGACAATGTCCCTGGCTTCTCTTACTGTATTTTGTAGTGACAGAGTGATGTGACGTTATATATCCCTTCCACAATTCTTTTGGGTTCCAGATCAACGAAAAACAACAGTGGGCTCTTGACTGGTGCATCCTTGCCACTAGCCGTTTAAAATTACATTGATGGCGTTTCTGACATGAAAGCCAAGATCGGTAAGCTCCACTTTGATGTCTTCAGGGAGAGTGGGATGATGGAGATAGCGGATAATAACTCTGACTGCACGTTCATCCTTGAGCTGGTAAGTATGGTGCTGCGCATTTGTCTCCTTGAGATAAATGATAATACCTCTATAGGCGTCAGGGCTGTCTGACATGAATTTTGTGTCATTCTGCCTATTAACGCATGTGTATCGTCCACAGCCAACGCACTCGGTTACACATCAAGCGGAAATTTTGTAAATTTCTAACAAAGATGGGGGGTGGTCGGGTTTAACTTTGGGAGGTGGTTTCAGCATCCATCTCCTCTCCTGTAATATTTTGAAGAGGCTGGAACCCATTCTGGGTTGTGAACCGTGATGTGGTCTCATTTTGCTCATTATTAACCTGTTCGGTAACAATGACCAGTGGCTGTGCATTTACTTGCTAGGTGCTGGAGATAAATAAGTTCGAATGAAGTGAACTAAAAAGAAGATTTATTTTAAAAGATAGTACAAATACAGAGTAACTCTTAGTAGTATTTACAAACAAAGAAAGTGCTGGTGAAGGGTCGGCATGCCGCCACAAAGGGAGCTAGGCAGGGTGCATGCTGACAAAGGGATCCAGGCGGGGTGCATGCTGTAGGTCTAGGCAGGGTGCATGCTGTAAGTCTGGGGGGTGCTGGCAGTTGGATTTGTGGCCACTCGGTTGGAGTGCCACTGGCGGAGTGATGCCTCTTATCCTTGGGAGGAGTCATAGGTGCTCTTTTACGCTTATTTTTCCTACCTCCACTTGGTATTACTTGATGGTAGTAAGACATGACATATATACATAGAGAGAGAAAAAAAAGAAGTAGCAAGCGAGCCTCGAACAGGGAGCCTATGAGTTAACAGCTACACTCTGTTCCCCTGGGCTACCTGGAGGAATAATAAGTTAAGGCGGTGGGAGCTTACTCTCCTACAGCCCTCAGCAATGGGGGACAGGCTTGTCTCTGCTTATCTGATAGCACTCTTTTTTTTTATAAAAGTAGTTTATATTTACTCACTGAACAAAGAGTGATCCTGACAGCCAATTTCTGTGAAACATTGCACACATGACACTAACACTTGCCTGCATCAGTCTGTAAAATATGATAACTCAAGTTTCTATACAATTCGATAAATAAAGCTGAAAAGAGGGAGCGTTATATATAGGTTTTCACTGTTCAAGGGCTACACTGCTACTAACAGTAATTTAGAAGTATTTGAGTTATTTCATGCTAGAAAATAAGTAGCTCAAGCCATTGAACCAAAATTCTGAGCATAATAATTCAGGATTATTTTATATTTTTACTCGCAATAAATTTTACTAGGTATATTCTAGCACTAAGAGGAAAATCAATTCGAAAATATTTTTTAAATTATTATTGTATACTTAGCATTTTTTATTATGTTTTAGACATGCAACATTATGCGATGAAGTCTTGTTAGTTATAAATTGGATAGCTTTCGAATTTTACAAGTTATATAAATAAACAATCTAAATTGAATTGCTTAAAAGGAACATAATAAACCAAGATTAATTACTGACAAATAATAATTACTAAAAATTCAGAATATAGTCTAAGGAAAAAAAAAAGCTAAAAATAAATAAATATGAATTTGCATGTCCCACTTATTTACACATAAGAATAGCATAAAGAGTTTTTATTTTTACTAAAACACAAATTTAAATTAAGCTTTATGTGAACCTATCACATCATAGCCTCTTTCATCAATTGTGTTTACTATTTCATCTAGGCCAGAGGTCTGTTCTGCTTTTCTTACTTTCTGATATGAACAATGGGCCTTGTAGATGAAGACTTCTTTTTTTTTTTTCTCTCTTCTTTTTCTACAGATCTTTCAAATGTGTTTACCCCCATCATCTTTTATAGGAGTAATTAGAACTGTGTCTCTCAAGTCACTTATTGGGCATTCCATTATTGGTAAATATACACTTCCTAACAATTTTTTAAATATTGATTTTGTTAATAATAGAGGTTTATTAGGATCTTAATATGCACTATAAATTTGCTTTTGCTCTTTGTATTCAAATAATTTGTTATAACAATTAGGCTAGTGTGTCCAACTCAAGAAAGTCCTTTGGAAACAAGCTCTCCCCTTCATATTCATAGCTAATTATTATTTTTTTCCCAGGAGTAATTAGTTTGTTTTATCTTAACCTTTGTTTATTTATAAAAAATTGAGATGTTCAAAACTATTCCCTGTAAAAGGAGCTTCCTTAGTGTATAGTGGTACATCTTTTATTCCACAAGAATTTAAATGAGTATTCACTCTTTTTAAGACATTTTTGGGTAGGGGTCAAAATTGTCATTAGAATTATTTCCTCATTATTCATTTTCTGTTGAAATTATTCCTTCATTGCTCTTAGATTAATTCTACAAATAAATATTCTGTTCGTGTAGGCTTCCACAGTAGAACACTTTCAGCCCTAAAGAAGCCATCACATGATGAGCAAAAGCTCGACAAAAATTAACTTTTCTTCATTGTCAAGCTTGCAAGAAGTATATATGAATATTTAAAAACAATAAATATTCTGTTAAGTACTTCTTTAAAGAGCAATAAAAAAATCTTTGTATTCATACTTAGAAATAGAATAAAAACTGATATAGATATAATATATTTGAAGAAATATATTCGACAGTTTATGCCATCCTCAGTTACACCCTTTTTTGAGCTAGACTACACTGAATCTTTACAGAGTGCCACCTACATATTATTTTATTTAGAGGTTTTTTTTATTCTCTTTCTATCATTTGCTACAATAAAATGTTCATTAGATATCTAAATTAATTTAAACAGTTCATCACACAGGAGCTAAGCGAATTCCTCTATAACATAGTTGAGGAATATGTGTATTTAAACTTTCCATGTCAAACTTTGCATTTATATGTATGTTGCATATAACATGCATATATAACAAGCGTATAACATGCATATATAACATGCGTATACAATATGCATATAACATGCATATATAACATGCGTATACAATATGCATATAACATGCATATATAACAAGCATTTAACATTCATATATAACATGCGTATATAATATGCATTTAACAAGCTTATAACATGCATATTATGCAACATGCATGTTATGCATGTGCATGTTTGTATGTATGTTTATATGTGCATGTGAGAAAAAATATATTTTATTAGTAAACAAATATGGGTTAAGTTTGCTTTAAACTAAAATTACGCCCCCTGCAATGAAAAAACATGTTTTTGTCCAACAATTCAGATAATCCCCACTCCTATTTGGGCTTTTGCTCAACAATATACTCACCTTTTCATTAACATTTAAAAGTGATATGCTGAATTTTATTAAAGAAAACAACTAATTACACCTTGAAAGCCATAATTTTAATTTACGGTATACATTAATTATATTTTAAAACTATTTTACCCTATTTGTCCGATTTCACTCAATAACAAACTTTTCCTTTTAATTTACATATAACAGCAACATACTAGGATTTCATTAAGAATAACATCTAATTTTAGTTTCTAAAAAAAATAACATGAAATTAAAGTTGGCACAGGTAAACCCCCATTCTTAATTATTCAATTTCGCTATGTAACTTCTAAAATATTTATTTCATTATTAAACATGCATTTTTTTGCATTTTTCATTGCTCTAAACTAATTATTACACCTGTCAAACTGAATACATTTTTTGTTCTCACATTTGATATTTCTGGCAATCTCCCACACATATTCCTCGTTTTCACTCTATAACAAACTTGGTCTTTCAATTTAAATTTAAAATTGAAATGCCAAATTTGTCTGAGGGTATAATTTTAAAAGTACCGTTTTCTCAACTTAAAATTGTTCAAGATTTAAAAAAAGTTTGTAAGTGGTTCAATGGTTTCTTAAAAGGAATCTGCTACAAGCTGCTTTGAAATCAATAATGAATATATTGCTTAATTAATCTAAAGGGTTATTACTACCAATGAATATAATACTTATGTATGAATCATACCTTATGTAATCCGTCTTCATTAGTTTCTTATGTTCTGTTGGCAAGCGCTTTCGGAAATGATCCCTCTTCGTGGCCGAATACTTCTATTCTCTGTCACTGCCTGTATTCTACTGTGTTTGTGTTCTGTGGGTTAGTCTGGTGTGTCAGGTATAAGGGTCGTTTAGCTATAACGGTCGCTTTGTCAGAGATAAGGTTTGTCAAATGCGAGAGTTATAAGGGTTGGTGTTTATTATAGCATCCCTGCTACCTAAAATAATGAACACCGACCCTTATAACTCTCGCATTTGACAGACCTTATCTCTGGCAAAGCAACTGTTAAAGCTAAAGGACCCCTATACCTGACCAACCCACAGAACACAAACACAGTAGAATACAGGCAGTGACAGAGAACACAAGTATTCGGCCATGAAGATGGATCATTTCCGAAAGCGCTCGCCAACAGAACATAAGAAACTAATGAAGACGGATTACGTAAGGTATGATAGTATTGCTTAATTAGTTGTTCTTGCTTAATAAGTTGCATTAGTTTCAAATGAACCCTTTTTGGGATAATTGTAGATAAAACTCCAAGGTAGATCACAGAGGTGGGAAAGCAGATTTTCACATCCAGATTATTTGGCATATAAACTGTGATAACACATTTACAAAAATGCAATGAGCATGTCTAAAAGCATTAAAATGAAGACTTAAAATATTTAAACTTGTTGAACAAAAAAAAAAAAATATTGGAATGTTTAAGGAAATTACTAGTTCCTCATACAAAGATATAATAAAAGAAAACAGAATAAATTATACATTGATAAACAGTTATATGTGATTCTATGGTATAATATTGGTCTTGAGAAATACTTAAACCTCCAATTGGAATAGCAGTAAACCCTAGTGAAGTACTTTGAAATGGATACTTTGGAAAAAGAGGAATGGGTTGGAGACCAGGTATAAGAACTCAAGAAGTATAATATGCAATGAATTTGTTCATACTAAGAGTTGGTTGAGTAATAAACTTAATCATTTTGGTTTATTCATTAAACAGTTCAGTTCAATAGTTACATTAGAGTTCAGTAATTTATAAAACAATGAAAATGTAAAACTTACAATCTCATACAGTCTTAATGATATCATACATTTTTATTTTCTCATTTTAAAACTATTTTTAATCACACAAAAAAGCTTTATTAAGTTTTTAAGAATAAATTACCATAATAAAACAGATTCTTCCAAACTTAAATAGAAAAAGATTGTTGAACACTGGAATTATACAACACATATGGAGTAATGTGTTAAAACAACAAATTTTCTTTTTAATAACAAGGCAATTAATTAACTGACCATCCATTTCATACAGCTATTGAACATCTTTATAAAAATCCCATATGATAAAAGGCCTCAGAACTAAAATCATTATTATCCTTATTGGTTAAATATTATTATGGTGTATATAATAATAAATATGGTTATTTATATAATTACATTAATAACATAAATTATTGTTATTATAAGACATAAAAAATGTTTTGAAGTTTATATGGTATTAATGAATAATATATAATAAATACAAGTGACAAACTTATTTTACATTTAAAAAAAATTTATTTATAAAACAATAAATA